>JAPYZK010000258.1:0-34389 GCA_030522785.1 Platygaster equestris
CATCTTGAAATGTCAAAATTTTTGGAATTTCTTTGCTTCAGAATTTCAAAATACTTGAAAGTGGCGGAATTCCCAGAACTTCAAAAACGTCGAAACTTGATAATTTTTCATCTTTAAAATTCTTCAGAACTTCGATGTTCTTGGCAATTCTCAAAACTTGAAAATTCCGACATTTTAAAAACTTCTAAAATTTCGAAAATTCTAGGTTTCATAACTTTAAAATATTCGAGCACTTCAGAACTTGCGAAATTTCCAGAACTATATAAATGTCAAGAATTGCTAATTTTCGATCTTGAAAATTCTAAAATATTCAAAGTTTTTGAAGGTTCTTAAATAATTCAAAATTCCGACATTTTAAAAACTTGTAAAATTTCCGAAACTTCCAAAACTTCATAATTCTTCGAAAATTCCAAATTCCAAAGCTTGATAAGTTCCAAAACCGCATTATTCCGAAATTTCAAAGTTCTACATTTTCCAAAATATCGAGATTTCTAGAATTCAAAATTTCAAAATACGTAAGAACTTCAAAAATTGCAAAATTTCCAGACCGTATATCGAAACCTTGAGTTTTGACCTTCAAAAATGTCAAAACTTGATAATTTTTCATCTTTAAAATTCTTAAAAACTTCCAATTTCTTGGCAATTCTCGAAACTCGAAAATTCCGACATTTAAAAACTTCTAAAATTTCGAAAATTCTAGATTTCATAACTTTAAAATTTTCGAGCACTTCAGAACTTGCAAAATTTCCAGAACATCATAAATGTCAGGACTTGCTAATTTTCGATCTCAAAAATTCAAAAATTTCAAAGTTTTTGAACGTTCTTAAATAATTCGAAATTCCGACATTTTGAAAACTTGTAAAATTTCCGAAAATTCAAAATTTCAAAGCTTGATAATTTCCGAAATTTCATTATTCCGAGATTTCAAAGTTACATTTTTCAAACATTTTTTACAATTTCGAGATGTCTATAATTCAAAACTTCAAAATACGTACAAACTTCAAAAATTGCAAAATTTCCAGACCTCATTTTAAAACCTTGAGTTTTGACCTTCAAAAATGTCAAAACTCAATAATTTACAATCTTGAAATTCTTAAACTTCTACTGTATAATATGTACAGGACTTCTCATATTTCCGAATCGTCAAAATTCTAATTTATTATTATTCATAATTACAAATTATTATTATTCATAACAACATTTAATTAAGGAACCCCGCCTAAAACCTTCGCCTCAGGCCCCGAAAAACCCAGGGACCGCCCTGTCCGTGACTCCCATTATGGGAGTCAATAGGAGTCACGAGAATCATGACTCCCAGTTTGATTCCCAAGTTGACTCTCAGAGTAAATCGCCCCTCGACTGGTTCCAATTTTTTTCGTTTTCGTTCTCATTCTTTGTAGTCGTTGTTTCCAACTTTGAATTGTCGAAATTTTCAAGTCGGAACAAGTTTTCCATGGCTCGTTCGAAACTCAACGATTTGATAGTCGAGTATATTTGCAAATCGCAACATTAAAATGCAAATAAACAAATATTTATAGTCGACCGAATTCAAAAATTGCAAGTTCGGAAAAATCAAAATGAGACATTTTCATACTTTATTTTTTTATTTCACGTAGCGAAAGCACATTTCATAATATATTTTTATTACCGCTGCGTAGATTTGTCACTGCACTAGCGAGCAAAAATAGGACACCGCTTATTTTGTACATTCCCATGGAAAATTAGAATCACGCTGTAGCAAAAATAAAATTTTCCTCTTAATGCACATGAGGTACGCAAATATTATGTCAGCGTCTCAGTATATACGATGACATAATATTGTATGAAAAGAGAAATGTAATTTTTATTATCCGAAATAATTGAAGGAAATACTGCATCGCTGAATGTACAAATGTGCTGCAGGAACGAGCGAGTGTCGGAAGCTTTCGCTGTCGGCGGACTCGATAGACTCGCCGTTGATGGAGCGGAGTAACCGCATGTCCAAGTCGATCCTGAAAAAGTCGGACAGGAACTCGGGCGACTCGGACACGGAGCAGCTGATCGGGGATGGGGCCTCGAGCTCGACCTGCGAGAACGAGGGCCTCGCGGACTTGTACGGCCCCGGGCACCTGAAGCAGCCCGAGTCGCCGCTACTCTCTAGGCAGGTCCTCGAGCCCTTGCTCCGCAGGAACTTTAACACCCGCCGGCGCCACGCGACCGACCCCTGCAGCGACGAGAAAACCTGCGCCACCAAACTGACCAAGGCCCTTTTCGATGACTCCCCCTGCTGCAAACCAGCTGGTAACTCGAAGCATTTTTTCCATTGTCGCTTGATTCCGAATTTCCTATTTCAAAACAACAACACCTGAATAATTGACGCACTGGAAAGTAAATTTTACGTAAACGGTGTGTGTACACTGTTTACACTGTGTGCGCAAAGTGTATACGTAAACATGTCTACTAGGGCGTATGATCATAGTACAGTCTCAACGAGAGGCGCGTGTGAATTGTGCCTTCTGATGTTATTTGGTAAAAGAAGTAAATGTTGCAGTAGATGAAAAAGGCTCGCGGGCAGAGCCGGCGAGAGCGAAAAGCCGGGGAAGCGTGAAAGGCGGCGGAAATGACGAGCAGAGGATGCTGATAAGACCCCTGCGCGGATCATCATCGGCCTACGGCAGCAGAGCGATTGCGAGGCCGAGCGAGCCGCCGGCGGATTCGACATGTCTTCCTCAGGAGTACCGCTTGCCCTCGTAGCGCACTCTTCATAACCTAGAGCTCGATTTTTGCACACTCGATAGAACAACCTAGTAACTAGCACATTAACTGTGTGGTCGCACGATAAACCCGACAACCTGAAGAAACCTTATTTTTTATCATTTACCCTGGTAGACATGTTTACATAAACTTAATGTAAACATCATGTAAACAGTTTACGTAAAGTTTACACGCACTTGCGTCCCCAAGCTTATGTAAAATATTCGTAAACAGTTTATGTAAACAGTTTACGTTATGTTCACAAGAAATTCATGTAAACGTCTCATATATAAACAGTAGATATGATGTTTACATAAATTTTATGTCAACAACGTGAGAAAAATTAAAATGAAGAAAAAAATTTGACAATATCGGGTTCGAACTTGCAACTTTAGTATTATGAAGCCGAGTTCCACCTCACCTGTACAGCGCATCTATGTAAAAAAGGATGCTTATTTTCAATATCAATTGAAACTTCCTAAATTCTACGAAATCATACATTTATTCGGTTTATAATTGCAAATAAACGTTACTGGCATAATTTGCTACTTCCTTGTATGAAAAAAACTATCATAAATTACTAATGTCAACTCATTTGAGGTTATGTTTGTATCTACTAACTCGACGGTTACCGACAGTCGGCAATGTATGCAATGTTTACATAAACTTCTTCTAAATATCATGTAAACTGTTTACATAAAGTTTACATGAATCAGGGGACATAAGCGCATGTAAATTTATGTAATAGTACATTACCGCCCATTCGGAGTAATGCTGATTTTGCGAAACGAAGAGTTGCAGTCCGAGGCGAAGCCGAGGACTGTAATCGCTTTGGTAAAATCAGCTTTTGCCCGAATGGGCGGTACTGTATTTTACGCGACGAGAACCGAAAAAGACCTTTGAAGTACCACTTTTGAGGTTAGAGTCGCGTAAATGTTTAAAACGCGACTGTTTGCATCGCATTTACATGACGTATGCATAAACATATATACCAGGGTATCATCTTTTTCCAGGCTCCATTTTTCCATACATCATCATGACCCACATTTTACATGCACGCGTATTTATACATGACCGAACTTTGTCTATGCTCGAAACACATACGGATTTTTATCATAACATTCGGTCGTGTTTAATCATACATAATATAATATCATCATGTACGGAAAAATTCAGCCCGGATTTTCCTTTTCTTCATGATTCGCGTCGATGTACAGCGATTTTGTTTTACTTCGAGATTTTCATTTTCCACAAGTTTTGAATATTCGTGTAAGCCTGTGGAAATCCAAAAAATCCTAGATTAGTCTTGAGTGTGAGTCGATGAAGACAAGAATTTACAAAAAACCTCTTTCCGCTCTGGCAGCTGTAATGTCACGTTTTTTGCTGGCCCGATAACTTTTCATTTGACACTCGGAACTAAGTATTTTTATATGCTTTAAATTGTTGAAAGGTGTACATTGCTCAATTTTGTTACTTTTTATAAAAGACAAGAAAACGTATATCGTAAGAATTTTTTCCTTTTTAATGTAGTTTGTACACGGAGAAAAAAAGTAGGCTGCAATAGCACGTGCGTAAATATGGCGCTTTTGCAGCCTCGAGTTTTATGTGATTTTCGAGTAGATACACCGTGTACTTGGGAATAACGATGCGTTCAGAGGGGGGCACATTTTTTATGTCATGAAAGCATGACTTTTGCTTTCGACGCATCGTATTAGATTCAATGCTTCGAAGGTATCGATGCTGATGGGGATGCACAGTAAATGTCGATAAAACATGGTTATCCGCAATCATATATTATATTGTTATTTTTCTTCCTTATTTGCATTTCAAGGGAAAATTGCAGCATCGAGTAATTGTCTTCTTTTCCAAGTTTTCCATGTTTCCCCCGAAAGAACAGTTTGCACGAAATTTGTGCAAATTTAATGCAAACGCGCTTGATACAAACGTTTGCACAAATTTTGATATTGGATGCGTCCGCATATTTGCACAAACGTTTGTGCAAACGCGTTACATGAGGGTTTGTGCAAAGTTTGCACAAAAATCCGGTCGTGTCTTTGATGCAAACGTGTTCTATCAGGGTCGTTAATGTTTTCGGGATAATTGATGAAAACTCTTGAAATTCCATTTTTCCAAAGCTTGAGTTTTTTCTTCGTGTACGAAAACGTAATATCTTGTATTCGCCGGATGAAAGTTTGTTGATTAATTATTGTAACACTTTTCGCGATCGTACGAGTATAAACAATGCAAACGCAATTTACAAACATCGATTGTTACGAAAATAACGCAAATTTTGATGTAAAAAATTTTTGAATGTTTGTACATCGCCAATATATTATATTGTATACGTATATGTACGAATTACGGTCATTGCCACAATCAAACGCGAATTAATCGTACGAACGATGTTGTACCCAAGACTAAAAAACTCGTCACGAGTGGAAAAAGCTCTTTTTTCATATTTTTGGTTTCAGATGCGAAAGTCGTTTTTACACTGTCGAATCGAGTTTTTTTCATTCGGCAATGTTCGATTTTTATGTAGATACATTTTTTTCTTGTAAGCACAAATTTTAACAAAATGTCTCCTGGTTGAGGTGTGGATAACGTGCAAGTATTTTTATACACTCGTTGAAATTTTGACTTTTACTGCCTGTGAAAAGTGAAATACGTAAATTTTTATTCTTTAGAGCTGGAGATTTCAAATTGTCCAGATATCGAATTTTTCCGATGTAAATTTACTGAAATTCTTCATTCTTTCAAATCATAACCTTATTCCATTCGAACAAAAAAAGGGCACACGTTTCCGCTCGGGGTCGTACATTTTTTTTTTTCAAAATGAAGAAGATAGTTTCGTTTTAGCTTCGTATGATAGGAAAATTGTTGTACGCCGAATGTTGATAGGCACGTTGTTATTAATCTTCGTCGCGCTTTTGGAGTTTTTGAATAAAAAACTAAAATCGAATAAAGTGGCTCAACCAAAAAAAAAAAAAATGTTCACCCCTCGAAATAAAAAGACGACAAAAAATGAACACGACGGAAAAATAAAGAAGCTTCATCGTAGCATATCCTAAAATGCATACCAGATTTAGAAGTAACGTGTTGTGACATGAAAAAAAAGTAGTTGTGATCTTAGTTTTTAAGGTTTTGACGACGAGGCGATGTAAATGTGATGAATTTTTTTTGTACGTAGATGTGTCGCGCCCACGTTTGGTTTTCAGCTCGATATTGCGGTACATGAATCGAATGTTAAGGATTTTTAATGAGTACATTGTTGATGGCGAGGAAAAACGAGGGTTGTTTCGGAGGATTTCGCCGATTTATTCCTGAATTATCAATTCTGCGAAAAAATGCAAGTTATATACCGCCTAGAACGAGTGTCAAAAACGAAATCCTTTTTTTGAGGATCCATGGTAAACCTATTTTATCGCGAAACGTGAAATTTTACCGAAAAAATAGAGGCATCACAATGGGAACTGTCATGTTTTTTGCATTTTGTACGTTTTTCAAATAAATGAACAGGTATTTAAACAAAGTGCGAAACAACCCTGAAATTTTTTCTTCGTCGAATTTGTAAATAATTCCAATCGCGAGTAAAACCTACAAGTTAGCAAAATCGTGATTTCTTTTGTGCCTCGGATGCTTTGAACAGAATCGGCCGACATTTGTATTCCCACCCTAAAAATTAATGTTGTTTTTCATAATGATATACAATATACATCATCGAAATTCACACACGATCGAGGTAATTTACATTTTGAAATGTATCATAGCTGTTGCAATTTGGAGAACTTTAATATTCATTCATTTTATTGCACACTTTTCAAATTTGACTGTTTTTCAAAAAAAAAAAATGTTTGAAATTTCCACATTTCGGATCTACAAGATACAAAGTTACACTATTGAATGTTGATATTCAAAAATCGGACGAATGCAATTTGTGATTTTTTATGACAACATTTGAAAATTAAAAAAGTCGAACAGTTTGAACATTCGATTAAACTTGAAAATTTGGACTTGCAAAGATTTAGAAATTTCGAACTTGTTTGTACAAATAGATCATCCATATATCATATATAAATAGAAGGTACATGAATTTTCACCATACACACAAATTTTGTTAACAGCAACGACTGATCGAACATGACTTAAATTGTTATCAATATGTAAATCCACCTCTCCCCCCTTCCCCTGTTTTTTCCCAAATTTTGAAACAACGAAAGTTTCAATTCTCGAGGCTCGGAATTCTGTCAAAGATGGAAAAATCGCCCAAAAAAAGCGTAACAGCAAAAGTATATTTTTTTAAAAAATTACGCCAAATTTGCCGCAATAATTTGACCTCATACGTTGATTCCTCTTTGAAATTACACGAAAAAACTGTACATACGAAAAGTATAATATACATATATTTTTGAAAAACGCGTTCTCGACAATGTTTTTTGTTGAATTGAAAAATTATTAATTATAAGTATATAAGTATAGCGGGGCGACGGACGTTACCGCAATTTAATTTATTCATTCTCTTATCTCTTTGTACATAAACGAAATACGGAGAAGAAAACATTCCAAATAATCGCATATAACTTGAATGACGAGAAACATTATTTTGGTGTAATTTCGTAATGTCATTGAATCCAATTTTTCAGCTTGAGCGCTTGAGGTTCGTACAGGAAATGGACGGAAAATAAAAATTCGCCACCTTAGAAAAACGACGTTATTGATTAATGTATAAAAATTGAATTATTAGCATTTAACGCGTTACACATTTTTCGACGGAGCGTGAGATACATTTCTTTTCGACGGTCATTGTCGTCGAATCTTTCTTTTTGTAAATAATTATTACGATGTAATAAATAATGGTATTTTATTGACAATGTGGTTTTTTTTTCTGTCTCTACTCGTTTCACTTTTGCTCTGAACGTCTCAGATGATCTATTTATGACCTATAAACAAGATATATAAGACCCCAAGCGACCTATATGCAACGCTTCCACCTATATGTGCGTGCATTGGTTTATATAGGTTATATATGAACGCAATATAGGCCATATGGAGGTGAGATATATGTGGCTTACTTGTAAAAAATTTAGGAGTAACATATATGCCATATATATGTCGTTTATAGGTAATAAATACGTCATTAATATGCCAAATATATCTCAATTATATGGCATTTATAGGTGCTATGTATGTTATATAGGTCGTTTACAGGTTTTATACAGGTCAAATATAGGTAGTCGTTCTCTAAGGGTAAATTCACCCGAAAATTTTGTATGTCCTCCATAAACGCTAGATTTGCAAATCTTCCTTAACTCATTTTCTGCGATTATTGTAAAAATGCCGGATATAAAGCGTGATGCATTCTCGATTCTTGGGTCACTCAACTTTTTGAAACCGGAAACGTAAGTGACTCTTTAGATTCTGACTTGAACTTTATATACTGATTAAAATGGAATGTTTCCGCTCGAAAGGTCGATCGATGGAGTTTATAGGAACAGCGAAAGGTCAAATGTCTACGTGGGACAGAGCTGATTTTCGTCAGATTTCGATTCTACTTACATATTATTATGTAATTTACAATAAAACATGCAGTCTCGGTTATTTATTGTTTTTCTACATTCAGTTGGCGGCGTAAGTTTTGCTCGAGAATCTTCAATAAATTGATTATATTATATCAAAATCGATTGTCCCTTAAATAATTTGGCGATTTATTTGATACACCTTTAAAAAGAAATTATTAGCAACGAAATGATTCAAATGTCGATAAATCCAACCACCTTTCAATTAAATTTTTTCTCACTTTCCGAGATTTGTTCCAAATCAACCTGAATACTGTCTTAGCAATAAACAAACAAATAACTCAACAAATTTGCACAGCGTCAACAACAAATTTTATTTATAAAAAACAAACAGTCTCTTTTTCAAAATAACTATAATATATCATACAAAATATATAATATTGTATAACAATTTAGAGCGGATCTGGAAAAAATGCGTAAAGGGGCCGTAGATGACGACACAAAATTATGTTCTCATTATTTAATTATTTATCATACTCATTTCTAAGACTACCTTCGAAACTTTCAATAATTTTCCAATTTTTCATGATTTCCCTTCTTCTAGCGCATTTTTTTAATCCGCTACAATATTACGTAAATAATAATAATAATAATAATAATAATCTATGTAATGATGAATGTAAATGATGCTTTATATTATCACAAAATTCAACGAATCGAATCACACTTAATAACATTTATCATAAAGCAGTCGTATAATTTATTCATTAATTAATTAATCAGTCGAATCGATAGATAAATTAAATTTGATTCAGCCTTCGTAATTTCCGTCCAACTCGGGGAAAATGGCCCTCAGCATTTTCCTCGCGAAACTCGGGTTTTTCCGCATCTCGTGGACGAGCCAGCGAATTGCGCCACTGTAACGACAAACACATTTTTCTTAATTTTTTTTTTTTTTTAAAAAGCCCGCACATATTTTATATCAATTGCCGAAATTGTTGGCTTTCCAGATTCTACTGTCGTGTCTTTTATACTGATTAATGTGAAATACAAAAATCCAAATATTGCAGTAGTTTATAGACTAGCCAGTTGTATGTGACGTTTTCTCGTCACTTTTTTCGAGCGAAGCAAAATTTCTCAAAAAAATCCAAATTTTTGATTTTTCAAAAAACTTAAACTTTCCAAGTCTAAACTCAAATTTTTTCAATTTTTCGAGAAACTCAAAATATTGAGAATTTTCGAACAATTTCGAAGTCAATAAATTCCAAAAAATTTTAGAATACTTGTAATTTTCTAAGAACACAAAATTTTCGTATGTTAAAAAAAATAAAAATTTCAAATTAAAATGAAAATATACAATTTTAGAATCTTTCAAAAAACTCGAATTTTTTAAAATTTTTGAGGAACTCAAAATATTCAGAATTTTAGAACAATTTCGAACTCAATAAATTCCAAACAAATTTAGAATTCTTGTAATTTTCTAAGAACTCGAAATTTTCGAATGTTTCAAAATAATTACAATTATGAGATTAAAATAAAAACATACAATTTTAAAATCTGTCGAAAAACTTGAGATTTCCATAATGTTGAAAAGGACACATAATTTTAAAAATTTCCGAAAAACTTGAATATTTTCAAACTTTTCAAAAAAAATGAATTTTTGAAGAACTCGAATTTCCCAAATTTTCAGAAAAACTCAGAATTTTCCGATTTTTGTGGAAAACATCACATTTTCACAATAAAAAGAAATCGAAATTTTCGATCGTTTCCAAAAACTAAAAATTTTCAAAATTTTCATAAAACTCTCAATGTTAACTTTTTCGAAAAACCCAAAATATTCGAATTTTCAGAAAAACTCAAAATTCGCCAATCTGTTATAGAACTACAACTTTTCGAATTTCCGAAAAACTTATAATTTTTGTATAAAAAAAAAAATAATAATAAAAAAAAATCTTACGAATGTTTCTAAAATATAAAATCAATTTTCAAAATTTCCGAAAAAAACTACATTTTGAAATTCTCAGAAAACCCGATAGTTTTAAATTCCGAAAAAACTTGAAACTTCTAAAATTTCTGGGAAACTCAGAATTTCAAAATTTTTAGAACTCAAATTCTGCAAATTTCGCAAAAAATGATTAAAAATACAAAATTATCAAGGATTGTATATAAATATATCAAGATTCTACTAAACGCAAATTCAAATATTTTGTTCGAAAAAAGGTCTGAAATCAATATTTTACTGATTTTACATAGTGACTAAAACATCGCCCAATCATCGCCTTTTGGAGCCGTTTTAGCGTCGAAATCTCGTCGCTCCCAACTGGCTAGGGATAGCTTTAATATTACCCTAACAACAGGTAATATTCTAAAAATATTCCTAGAATATTCTAATGTTCAACCCTTATTCCATAAGCCCAATGACAGAAAGAATATTGTGAGAATATTATTGAAAAATATTATTTTATGAATATCCTCAGAATATTCTTTCTACTATTGGTCTTATGGAACAAGAGTAGGACATTATAATATTCTAGAAATATTTTCAGAAATATTTTCAGAATATTTGTAGAATATTCTGTGCTGCTATAAGGTAGTCTCTACAGAGTGCGAATTATCTAGAAATACAACTTCTGTCGAAAAACTGCAAGCAAAGTTGCGTTTATCCCGCGGACAATAAAAAAAATCCATTTGGACGATAATGTTGAAGATTTTTTATAATAAATCACAAATAAGAACTACATTCTTTTCCGAATAATCGCTCGATATTTTCAAACCGCCATTAACTAATATTAGCAAGTTGAACGTGTAAAAATAGATCAACTATTGTGTCAAAAAAAAAACCGAAAAAACGGTTGCATTCATGAAGAAAATCGATGAAAATCCATTTAAACCGAATGTCAATTTGGCTCAATTTAAGTAATGGGATCGACCAATCCATTAGCACGGTTTAACGCGGGCGGCATGTTATTTAATCGATATATAATGCGAGTGGAATGGTGATGGTGCATCCGGGTAATGGCCGTTACAAACCTTCGGTTGTAATATCGAGGGGGGCGATTTTGCCTCGACACCTCGCGTTTTCCGAAATCTATCGCGGTGGCGAGTCGCCGGGGTTTGAAGCCCCGAACTTCGCGTTGCTTCGATTTTTGTTTCACCGACTGATCGCAGTCGTAGTCGGGACTCGAGGTCGCCAGCACTGAAAGACCCGCGAGGACGATGATAAGGGCGAATGATACTCGCATTTTCGTCTGCAATTTATAAAATCATCACGAAACTGGGCATTAATTTCCAACCTTGAGTGTTTCACTCAAAATTCTCGACCGCTAGGAGATTATTGAAAGGATATTGAAGTTTTGTGAAATTGCAAATTTTCAGATTGATTTGACATTCTTTCAAGTCACACTTAATAAACTATACACACGACTGAAATTTTTCGACTTGAATAATTAAGTCATATCAGTAACCGAAAATATTATATCGAAATCCCGCAGGTCAATTTTCCGAAAATATCGAAAAAAATGACATATATGCTAGCAAGTTTGGAAAGTTCCGGAACATACAAAATAATCCATAAAAAGTTGGCATTTCTGAAAATCTTAGCAATTTTGGAAAATATTTTTTACTAATCTAACTTGCTTATCCATTTATAAATAAATTCTCCAAAATCCATCTATAAAACTTGGCAACTTGGAAAATTTGAATGAGAGAATTTAGCTGATGAACATTGAGAGGATTTTTTTTACTTGAAAATTCCAACAACAATAAACCGAAAAATTATAAAATCATACATTTTCATAATTTTTGGAATTCGTTATCAACAAAATCCTGCCACGGAAAAAAGATTCTCAACACAAGCGAGGAATTGGTGAATGGAAACAAATCGAAAATGAAGCAATTTAAATTATGTGAGTATACAGAATGACTGGAAAATGTGGAAAGTCGCAAAGTTTAATACTGATGAATCATTGAGAAAAGTCATCCAATTGTGGTGATAATCTCGTATTCCGAACAAAAAGATCAGTTTTTTAAATTGCACCTAAAAATATTATCAACATTTCCGGTGTAAAGACCACAAAACTGGAGACACGATACGTGATCGACTAAATATAAAATTTTCATCATTTGGAAAATTTTCATACTTCTAGAAAGCCTGATTCCAAATTTCGAAATTTCGAAAACTCTTACACAATTTATTATAATGAAATATTTCAAGTTTCAAGTTAATAATTAACATTACGAATTCGCCTAGTTTCGGGAATATATATACATATATACGTATATATATATATATATATATATTCTGCACTGTTTTCATCAATGAATTCAAATCAAATTAATATTACTTATTAATTAATTGTAGTCATCTATTCTTGAGTGTATAATAATATATAATATTTGCAAATACTGACCGTTAACAACAATATCATCGATCTATGACGAAAATCGGTGTCCAAACAATTCCACGATCCAAGTAGAAAATGACCGATAAGAGCTCACTTCATTGTCAAAACACTTTTAATTTGCAAATCGAAATGTTGGCGAGATGATAAATCGCTGCGAATGACTTGAATGCACTTGAATGACTGAGGTGCCGATTCGTGGCGTGGACCTTTTTGTACAAGACGCCCGGCGACCGCGCCGCCTACCGCAGCTCTGCCATTCACCCATTCATCTCGCGTCTGATCGCACACGCAATAATAAATAATATTTTTACGAATTTGCCGCGAAGTGGCGTTTCGCTGCCTGAACGAGCGCACGCAAGCAGCTCTTTTACGAACGGTCCGTGAAAAGGAATAGGCGGGTGACGTTGCAGACAAATAAGTGACGTTGCAGACAAATAAGTGACGTTGCGAACTTCGTCGCGAACAAAAAAAGTCATTCTATTTGCCCGCAACGCCACTTATTTATCCATAACGCCACGCAGCCTATTCCTCTTCGCACACCCCTCGTAAATGAGCTACTTCCATTGCGCTCGTTCAGGCATGCGAACTGTAGTGGCATACGCCACTTCTGCGGGAAAATTTCGCAAAAAAACTATATACACCTCGGAGCGGATACTTTTTTCGATGAGGCAATTTTTGCGGCCAAGGCGTAGCCGAGGCGAAGCCGAGGCGTAGCCACATCGAAAAAAAGTATCCTTACGCTCCTCGGTGCATAATGTACTATTTATTATAATAATAGTATCATGTACGCATGCTAAAAAAAGGGCTCTCTTTGGAAGCATGGAAATCCCTCTGCTTTTCTAGCACAGGATGACCAAATTCTAAACTGCATCGCATTTTTCAAACTCACGTGATTCACTTTTTCAATGCAGACGAATTTGGAGAATTATTGTGCTCGACGAGAAATCAGATTGAAAATTCCAGGCTCTGAACATACATAGATACGCCATACAGAGGCGTATATCTAGGGTATGATAGCATGACACGCGCCGTAGGCGCCAATTTCAGGGGGGCGCAAAAAACACTTAAATTGTTTAAAATTTTGAAGATTTCAGGAATTTCGAAATTTAAAAACTTCTAATTACTTGAAAACTTCAATATTCTTGTAATTGTGTCAAAACTTGACAAAACCAAAAAACTTCGAAAAATTCCAAACTCTATCCAAATTCGTCAAAACTTTAGAGTTTTCGAAACTTCGGAAACCTTAAAAACTGCAAAGCTTCGAAGATCCGGAATTCTTCCGAACTTCAATATTTTTGGAATTTTTAGCCTCGAAGTTTCAGAATTTTTCGAAACTGCAAAACTTTCGGAATTTCCAAAACTTTGAAAATCGAAATACTTATTAACTTTCATACTTAAAAATTGTTGCCGCTTCGGTGGTCAAGCGGTCTAATTTCTAAGCGGTACTGCGCGGCGATTGGTCGGCTGAGGCCACTTGAAGCGGAGGAGACGGGTTCGAGTCCCGCCTGTGGGACCCCCGGATTTTTATTTCTCGAAAATAATTTCCCGGGGTCGGGGCACCGATGTTTCCTAATATCGGCATCTCTCAGCAGGGGGGGGGATTCGAGCCGTTTCCGTTTACTTGTCGCGGGGTTTTCCATGGTTTCCCCCGCGGGTCGATGGAAGGATTAATCTCAAGTCGAAGTGAATACCAAGTAGGTAGGGGTTCCATGGAAGGATAAGAAGAGAGGGAAGGTACCCAGAAATCTCACCAGGTGAGGTATGGTGTAACCAAAATTTGGCTCTTAAAAAAATTACTTAAAAATTGTTCAAAAATTGAAAGTAATAAAAAATTTTGCAATTACAGAACTTCAGAATACTGTAAAACTCCAATATTCTTGAAAATTCTTCAAAACTTGGCAAAACCAAAAAACTTCGAAAAATTCCGAACACTCACACTTCAAAATATCAGAATGATATTGAAAACTTCAAAATCCATCTAAATTCAAATTTCAAAGTTTTCGAAACTTCTGAAATCTTAAAGGTTCGAAACTTCCGAATTCTTCCAATCTTCGGAATTTTTGGAATTTTTAAGCCTCAAAGTTTCAAAATTCTTCAAAACAGCAAAACTTTAGGAATTTCCAGAACTTTGAAAATCGAAAAATTTAATAACTTTCATACTAAAAAATTGTACAAAAATTAAAAGTAATAAAAAATGTCTGAATTACAAAACTTCAAAAACTGTAAAACTTTAATATTCTCACAAATTCGTCCCAGTTTCATAAACCCAACAACTTCAAAAAATTTTAAACTTCAAAAATTCCGAAATTTCATATACTTGAAACTCAACATTTTTTAAATAAAAACTTCTAAATTCTTCAAAATTCTCGATATTTAAAAATTCCAAACCTTTCAAAACTTACAAATATTTTAAAAATTTTACAAACCACGCATAAGGGGGGAGGGGGGTAGATTTGGTTCTTTGACATGGTCGCAATTTTTAGTAGATACGCCCCTGTCACCGTATAATATACATATTATGTCAATCTGTTCCATATATCGCATGAAGTATATTTTCCACAATTTTTTTAATACATACTAGCTATTTTAGCGTGGGTGTGATAGCCATACTCGAAAAACGTGCGTTTTTTACTTCCGTACAAGTCACCATCATGAATACACATATATTATGCATAGTAAATACCGTACGCAATATATATATACACACGTGCAAAGTTCTGAAATGCAAGCTCTCAAGGGTGGTTTCCCTTTCTCGTGGCATTTGCGCGAAATTGATCAACCTCGATAATGCACATTTACCAAATTGCAGCGTTCCTTCATTCTCGTTTATACGGGCTTTTTACGAGTACCGGAAGTGCTTTTGAGAGGAAATTGAAGGATTGAAAAATTGGTTGAATATTGCGCCCTCGAAATTTGGTAGTCAATAAAAATAGTAGTTTGTGTACCAAAAGGCCGCGAAGTAACCCACTTCGTCGTACAGGCAGAATTATACAAGTTTCTTGTATTACTCCATCGTAAATTATTTGTGTAAAGAAAAAAAAAAAACCGGTTGTTTCATTTTCACTCTTCACTTGATCCACAACAACAAAAACCTCAAATATTATACAGCAAAACTCGTCGTATTGTCGCTATTTCCATCTTTGTCGCCTGACGTATTGTCGCATTGTAAAACCGGTTTTACAATACGACAATACGAATGGCGACAAAGATGGAAATAGCGACAATACGACGAGTTTTGCTGTACTGCTGACGCCCTTATACATAGTGATTATCAGGGCAACCGAAAATATTTACGAAAAACTATGAGAATATTTATTTATTATTTACGAAAAAAGGGCCAAAATATGTGCGATCAATATTAAATACTTATGTTATTTATTTACGATTCATGGACTTTTTGTTCATTAAATTTATTACAATATAATATTACATACTGTCGCAGGTTTTCGAAAATAAATTATCTTCGCCGATCGTCGAGGATCGTTTTGTACGATGAAAATGACCGTTCGACGTTGCTTGATGTGAGCGGTGCACATTGAAAATTAATTTTTGAGATACAAATTACTCAAGATTTGGCCAAAACCAAAAGGAAAATGTCTACAACATGTCAAAAACAAAATTCAACTGAAAGGAGCACCAGATGACATTCGTTTGTCATTTTTTGTCTGTCGGAACCCGAGTTCAATTCTCACTCAAGTACAAAAAAGGAGAAAATATGTATGACAATTAAAAAATTCGGTGAAATATTTGTAATTAATATAATATTTCCTTATTAGTCCCCAAAGCCAAAATATACATTCAAAGATTTTTTATTTAAACAAATATTTTCGGTTGCCCTAGTGATTATAATATTGTAATAAAAGAAAATGTAAATAATATGAACATCAGTGTATCTGCACCGATATAACCAGTAGTACATTTACCTCGTATTTTTTGTACGCGCCAAAAGTTTGAGACATTGTCCTTGCCAAAGTCCACTCAACAGAAAAAAACGACGCTGAATAATGGTCACACGCGGATCAAAGTAAACGATCATAAATCGTCAAACGTGTCAACATTTATGTCCTGGCGAAAATTTGATTCAACTTTCCTTGTAATATACGCAAATATGCTATACTTGAGTCCGATGTAAATATTCATATTAGAATTGAAAACTTACTACGAATTTTCGACTGATTTTCAAAAACAAAAAAATGAAAAAAGATCCCTTGCGTTCCCGCTGAAATCGCGTTGAAATCGTTTCGATTTCAACGCGATTTCAATGAAATTTTTAAATTTTTGTTCGAAGAATCGAGACCGAAGAACGTGAAATGTTGCCGGAATCGTTATAGAAAATTAAGCATTCTACGTTCTTTTCCGCTCGATTATTCGTATAATTAATGATTTTATAAAAACATAGGCGTTTTTTTCACCAACAAGATTTTACGTTCTAGACATAAAAAACTTGTGAAAATGCAGGAGACATTCTTTTCCTACCCTAATTTGGCTGAATTAGGTGACATATATATACGTAGAAGCACCGCGTCAATCCATTTTTTTATTAAGTTTTACATTATAAAATTTATCACATTTAATCACATAATTTGTGTGGTTATTAATTAATGTTATAAAATAAACCTTCACAAAAAATAGATTGACGGTGCGTATTTTACCGAATTCAGCCAACCCTGGTAGATCGGTGCAACGCGACTGCAACGTTGTTGCAACGTTGCGATAAAACGCAATTGCGACGCTATTGTAACGTTTAACTCGCTTTATGTTTTTTAGAATATACTTCAAAAAACGCGAAAGAGCAAAGAAAAACTCACTTGGTTGTGTTTTATTACACTTGCAGTTGGTGATCCGAAGCCGCAACATCATCAAGTCCAAGAATTGATAATTTGATCTGTGAAACGAATAAAAATCAAGTATTTTGCAATAAATGAAAACTCGCTCGAATCAAATGATTAATTGGACAGAGTATGATGCACAAGATTTTTGTAATGTTCACCTGCGTATTTAAGGTTCGTGGGCTTCGAGTATAATGAAGACTATCGCATAAATCACGGGCTTTTTTAATAAAATCAACTCAAATCGCAATACTTGATATAATGAGTTCACCGTGAATTTTTCTCGATCTACCGAACGCGCGCGACACATGTACCCTATGCGATAAGAGAGTCTTCAAGAGTTGCACTGCCTGCAGAATGAAACTAACGATCGCATTATTACCGAAAAACATCAACAATTAGTCATTCCACGTGATTCCATTGTCTGTATTTCCTCAGGGACTATTCAAGTATTACGTCATACATTTTTTACTATTTTTGACCCCCCTCTCCTTCATCATCCGGTCAACCCCCCCCCCCCCCTTTGATGGCATGATCATAATTTTCTTTTCAGGTTAAAAAATTGTGACAAAAATGTTGCACATGTATATTTTTTTAATTAGTCAAAAACAAATTATCGACGTTCATTTTTATGCAAATAAAGACAAGATTGGTATTTTTCTAGAAATTTTTATTTCGTTAAAATTATAAAGTAAACAAAAGGAATGAGAAACATTAAATAGAAAAAAAGAATCTCGCGAAAATTTTGAACGAAAAAAATTTCAAAATCTGCCTTGTTTAACCGAAAATCGAAAATGATAACGTGATCGTAAGCAGACCCCCCCCCCCCCCCCCCCCCCCCCCCCCCCCCGCCTCCCCCCCCCCCCCCCCCCCCCCCTCTCCCCACGTCATCATTTGCCATACCCCCTCCCTCCCTTTTTGTGACAAAGTAATATTTGAACGGCCTCTCACTTACGATCATTTTCATGCTTCCTGATTTGGATTATGAATTACCTGAAATAAGCTAATAATTAATATAAATATTATAAATAATGTTATGATTCGACTCAGCAATTAAGGCCAAAAAAGGAAGAAAATAAATCAATTACTTATATTACAAAATAACGCAACTCTCGGCTTTTTTCAGAATATTTATTTTTATTAATAGATGCTCTCTACCGAGATGTACACTCTGAAGCAAGATATAATTAAATATATCTTATATTTAAACATCGTTCAGATATAAAACTAACAACGACTCTAACTTGTATCGATAAAAATATTAGTAAATCGTTAATCAATTAATGGTCAAAATGAAAATTGCTCTCCGATAATAATTATTCCTTTCTTTTTTTTTAAATCGTGGTGTGCGTGTATTTCGTTCCACTTGCAAGGAGCAATTTTTCTCTCATCATAAGTGACATAGAGAGAGTGAGAGAGAGAGAGAGATAGAGAAATAAGAAGAGCCACTGCAGACAGCTAAATTCTTTCCTTTTCTTCTAACAGTAATAAGATACAATTTAACAGTTTAACGTATTTTATTCTACGATTTTTTTTCTTTCTTTTTTTTATCATTTTTCGAATATATCTCAATCGACAATTCTCTTGCAGCAAAATACAAAGCGTTCGATACATCGGGCTATATTGGCGACTTTAGTGTATTTACAGTTGTTTAAGATTGTTGTTGTTTTGCTGTTGCTGTAACGGATTTTGGAAGTGCAATAGTACATTTCGCATTAAAAAATTTCTTCATTAAACAATTCTTAAAAGAATCTGCAGAACACATAACATGTCGATAATTTAGCTGTATGAAAAAACAATTTTTCAACTGCATAATCATCAGTAAATTCGATCAGGAAATTGACCAATAAACGTTGGGAAATTCGAGAATAAATAAATTCAGATTCTAAAATTCCATAACTTGAAAATGTAAAAATCCTTGAAAAAAACTAGGGTACGAAAATGACAAATTCACATATTCATCCAATGATATTAGGAGCAATAATTTCAAAGAACCACACGAAAATACGAACATTATTTTTTTACATTTCCAAAAATCCATTACCAAGTTGTTTTGTTATTTCCATCTTCCGGGGAATGCGCTGAGCACGTGAAATTTCACTTTTCCTCGGCTGTTATTATGTACATTCGGAACTTTTTTTGTCTCTTTAATTATTCAGGAACGGACTCTGTTCCGCAATAAATTTCGACGCGAATTCAAGATGGGCGAACGAACTTGCTTTGGGCATTCATCAAAAACGGTAAATTTCACACTCGCAAAAAAATTTCCGACTCTCGGACAAAGTTCACGCCTCGTTAATTATTTCACTATTATTTTCACGACCGATTTATTGTATTTTTTTTTTCTTTTTTTCTTTTTTTTTTTCGATACAAGTAAACATTGATTACTTACATATTGCACACATTTGCTTTGCAGTTTGACGAAAAAAGTATATAAATTAAAATAGGGCGAGGAAGGGCGGAAAACTCTGCAGACAAAAAAAAAGCACCAAGTTCGAATGGGAAAAAAGAGCCCTGTGATGCTCAAAAGAAGGTCATGTACTCGTTGCTAATTCTCAAGTGGCGATCGCATGATTTTTCAAAATAATGTTCTCTTCACAACCAAAAAAATTATACGTAGATTTCTTATTTTCGATTGATTAGTTGCAAAACAAAAACCAAAAAACGTCATTAGCACTATAAGTTAAGTTATTCCAAGTGATGTATATAATTTTTCGTACATATTATACTTGTTGAATTTGGAATGACTGTCTGTTCCTGAAGTATCCGAAATGTCCTTATTTTCCAGCTATAATTTCATCACTCGAGTTTTCCAATCATCAAGTTTCCCTTTCAAGTATTGCGCAACTTTTGAATGAGAATCATCTAATGACGTAGATTTTATGATTTTTGACATTCGTTTTTAGAACTGCTACATTCGAATTTTCAGCGTTTTCTACCTCAAAATTGAAACTCTGAATGTCGCACATCTTATGAAAATGAATCGCCTAATTTTGTAACCGCGATTTACACACTGAAATTTTCAAAGTTTCGAAACGTACTTCTTACATATGCAACTTTTTCATTCCCCACCTGATTTTTCATTCTATTATACAGTATGTTTTTCTTGGAAATTTCGTTAAGTCCAAATTTCGTGTCATCTACAAATCAGCAACTTCCAAATGACCTTCAAAAACATAAAGAATCAAAATGTTGCATCACAGGGCCAAAAAAGTGCGATTGCCTAGGTGAAAATTCGCCTTTGCGGTACCAGCTACATATTTTCTTTCTTTTCTTTTTTTCAATCCAAGCCTTGGTTATCTTTCCGTTATTGCTCATCTCCTCGTTACTGTAATCCTTACAATCTACCAAATACGCGTATTATCATTATTACTCGGCATCCTTTATACAGTGTTATTATTTCTTCCAACATTGTCTTTTTTTGTTTTTGTTTTTTTGTTCCTACACGTGCGACTTACACAGACCAAGTACTGTTTTTACAGAAAAATTTCTTGAAAGAAAAAAAGCAAACAACCAAAATGCGTAAAATTGCGACCCAAACACTGTTTGACCCAAACATTACCATTAATACTGAAAAATTGAACCAAAGATTTTCGCAAAAATGTCTTTGTTTCTCAAAAAGTGCTAAGGCACCCAAGGTTCGTGTACGTAATTTCTTTTCTTTTGTTAAACAATTATATTTTTCGTTTACGTGACTGCCGCCAATAAAAAAAGAAAATAAAAAAAAACATTACAGCAAGCGTGTATTCAAAAACCCGAACACTCGAAAAATCTTTGCATTATTCGATGAAAAAATAGACGTGGCAGTTGACGATGAAAAATCGTCATTCGCCTCACCAAACAATTGTCTGTCATTTTTGTTTGTTTCAATCATCACATGAAATTTATCAGGGGGTAATTCGTTTTTTTCCCGGACATTTACTATTCAAAAAATATCGTACCAAGAGTAGTACTTAACTACTTCGAGGAGCGTCCGGAAAAACGTGCGACGAAAATGTGCATTTTTCGCCTTTTTTCACAAATGTCGGGCGCTCCTTGTTTTGTGTTTGTTTTATGTATTTTGTGGTTTTTCGCAAAACGACGCAAAGCAGCATTTGAAGAGGGCGCCGCCGAGTCAACAAGAGAGTCTTTTGAACAACGCCGGATTTTCGGAAAAGGCTTGAGCGCAATTTTGCTACGACACCATTTCGTGCCAACTACTGCCGTTTGACGAATTGCTCTCCGAGGCTGCTGAAACCCAGACAATGTTCTCTTTAGAATTCAACATTCCCAATATTTTCCGAGTAGAAACATATTTTTCATCGTACTTGAAGCAACAGAATTCGAGATAAAAAAATCCTATGTCATTGAAAAAAATACAATCTATAACATAGTCACAAAACTATAATAATGGTTTCCGAGTGTGGTCGATCGTTTCAAATCAAGGTCTGAAAGTCTGAAAACTTGGAATGTCGAAAAGCTCACCAATCTTGTTATCAGTTCGTTCCAGGGTCGCTGACTTTGGGCCCCATATTCGAACGGTGCAGTCGTCCGAAACAGAGGCCATCATCTGGTGGTATACGGGGTTCCAGGAGACGCAATTGACGGTTCTGTTATGACCTGTCAACGTTGCTATTGGCAGCTCCCTTTTTATGTGCCACACATAAACTTTGTTGTCTGCAAACAATATCATCATTTTTTACATTTTTATCGACCAAAAGTCTACACGACATTAATTATTTAATGTGTGGATTTAATTGGATTTAATGTTTCCAAAAGTTTCTTTTGTGTGCATTTATTGTGATATTGGATAATTTCAAAAACTCTGAATTTTAATACACCACAAAATTACTGAACAATGTCGTGTAATGTGAAAATTTCAAGATTTGAGAATGTTGTCAAAGGCAATGTTTTCAAGCAAGTTATGAAAACTGACCTTCGCTGCCAGAGGCAATGAAGTCCTGGTTGACCCCGCCAAAACAGCTGTGGATGGTGAAATGACCTTGGGTAACACCCTGGAAACGCCTCACAAGACACCTGTCCTGAAGGTCCCACAAATGAACTCCCTGATTCGCCACGTTAAGCAACGCTTGCCGATCATTTTTATTGACACTAAATGACATTACTGGATGATCTTCTTGCAAACTGTTCAACATACACAGAAAATGCAACAGATAACATATTTTTCCATTTCATCAATTGCAATGATTGGACAACGGGATTGGACTAGTGACCAATGTGAAGGAGAAAACATTTTTATTCAACTTTCACAGCTACAATTTTTTAGAATTGTATCCATAATTACATGAAATATTAGAGAATCCACTGAAATCTCTTTTTGTTACCTCGTTATTTACCTCATTTTTATTACACTAAAATACTGATCAAATAAAATGGAAGAAAAAAAATGCAATTAAACAGATTAAAATAAAAATTGAATAAGATTTTAATGGTTAGATTTTGTGACTTGAACTAGTGTTAAGTTTATGGAAAAAACTACAAACTCACATAGTAAAATCACAGAGCTCGTCAAAATTGTATCCCCTGATACGATGATGAGAATCCGCGGCCAAAACTGTTTTGCCGTCACTTTTGCACCAGAGACTCTTGACCCGCACGCCTTCCCAGGAATCCAAAACATTGCCATCAATATCCTGGAAATCGAAAACTGTATTGAATTTTCGAACTTGATGTTGCTGACTCAGTCTAATAAGAATAATAATGATAATAATGAAAAAAACGCACGCATTGGTAAAACTGTCCACGTAAGCCGCCAGTGACGAATTTATTGGAATCGCGGTGCCAAGCGCAGGCGGTGAGCGAGTCCTCGGTGCTCTGGGTGAGCTTGACCCGGAGGTCGCAGTCGTTGGACTCGATGCTCCAGAGCCACAATTCGGGACAGTCCTCGGGACCGCAGGCGATGAGATGGCTGCTGTCGGGGCTCCAAGCTATCAGTGCCACCCCGTAAGAGTGACCTTCCAAAGTCTTCCTGTGCGTCACCCTCAAAGTTTCCTAACAAAAATATCAACAATCTCATCGTTGTTCCTTCATTTTTGGAAAAATGGCTGAAGACTCAACACAATTTCTTCGGAGGGAGGCCGAGGTACACGTTAAAAGTTGGCCAGTATAAAAATCCACAAAAGTAATGTAAGATTTGAAAAAGTTGTTAAAACTTTTTAAACACCAAATCTTTCGACAATTCTACAAATTTTTCGCTACAGTTTTATTGGGTCTTTATGGTTTTGAGAAAAATGAAAAGCATACAGGGTCGACGTCCCAGATGATGACGCTCATGTCTTTTGATCCCGTAGCTAGTTTGAGGCCGTCAGGTGAAAATTTACAGTACCACACTTCGTCGCAATGGTCGTTGAGTACTTGAGTCGTGTGACACGGAAATTGCTCCTTACTGCAGCTGTGGTCCACGAGCAGGGAGACGTTTTCCAAATTTGTCTGGAAAAACATCAATTCGATGCATTCGTCGTCTTCAACATTGTCCTCATTACACGTTACAGCCTACAACGAATTGACTCGACAACCGTTGCCAGAGCGCCGGCATCAAATTACTTTTTTTAATGTGCATTTTGATGTATGTACCAACTGAACTGGACTTTTTCGATGGAAGATACTATCAGTTTAGAAAAAACTTAAGATTATTAATAATCTGTGATACTTCATGCAATCACAAAATATATAATGAATCTACTTGATAGGCCATTTTAACAAAGAATGTATATCGAACATAAATATGGGAGTTCTACCGTAGATTGAATAAAGTATCACTATTATCATTTAAATCTTGCAGATTAATGCATTTTATTAATGCATAATCATGGAATGATAAAATTTTCTGTTTGCCAAATTTTCAATCGACAATCATTGTCAAGAGAAAATTTTGTTGAAAATTCTTGGTTCAAGGCAAAAAATGTATATTGACCTGTGTGTGAGTAATGTGGTATGTACACTGCTGATTTTGCATTTCGACGGCTTGGCAGAGAAGCGAGTGGAGTCGGCGCGGGGGTAGCATTATGGAGGGTGGCAAATATTTTTGCAACCTGTCCATGAGGGCAGTCCTGGAAGCCGTACCCTTGCCGTCCCAACCGGCGCGAGTCTGCAACTCGTCGCGTCCACTGCACATCATGAAGGCCGACAACTGGTGCACCCGTCCAGTATTGTGGTTTAGGGGCGTCAGCTCGTTGCGCAGAACCTGGAGCGCCTCCAGGACTTGACCCTCCTCCAGGAACTCGAGGTACTTTTGCTCCAGCAACAAAAATTTCATCTCCTACAATAAAACAACAAACACATCAACAATTTATCCCAGTTTCACTTACTATGCAAAATAATGTTACACATCAAGTTTTTGAAAAATAAGACACATTTTTTTAACCCAATTCTAATTTTTTTTTTCGTTACCTCCAAACTGTGTACTTTCTTACGGTATTCACCGTGATTTTTCTTTTTTTCTGATACGCAATAAAATGTAACAGAAAAAGTAAATGGTGAACTTGAAATTAACGAGGTAGCAAAGTGGAACTTTGGGTCATTTTCAATTTCTTACAACGAGACTGAGATTCGAGCCGTTCAAAAAGGACTTGAGCTCGTTCAAATCGTGATCGGCCTTGGTCCAATCGCCATCCATCACATGCATCCGAAATTTGGCTGCCGCAGGATGATCCAAACGACAGCCCGATTCTTGCATCAAGAGATCGGCTGTGTGACTTGAAACATCATTTCATACTATTTAATAATCATCGATCCAACAAGTATACATACATTGCAAACATCACGTGTGCTTCATACATTCTTTCAATTAGTCAACATTAACACATTTTTTTTATTTTGCTCATTTTTCATTTTATCTATTCGGGGAATTTATGATTTTCTATTTGATGTAGTTTTGCTGGACATAGTTTGATAGAGTTTTAGATATTCTTAGAATTCGAATAACATAAGGAAGGAAGAAAAGAAAATCGTAAATGTAATAAATAAAATGGCATACTCAAGTCCCACAGTCTTCAAATGCTGACCAATAAGGCGCACAATGTCCTGATTGGTCTTGTCCATGATCTTAGGCTCAAAGTTTTGCGTGCTTTCGCCGTTCATCCCATTGACGTTGTCATCCGTCATCTCCGGAGCGACGTTCCCGTTGGTGTGTGGACCTCCCGAATCCGACACACCTCCATTTTGTTGGGCCCCGGTGGAAACCGTTCCGCCATTCGAAGTTTGTTGCAAAACTCTTTTCAAACATCACAATAGTTTCAATATTTCAAAATGAAAATGATATATTTTTTTTTTCAATACCTATCTGGCTCCCACTTGACAACTTTTTCTTCAAGCCTGACCTTGGAGAAATCAAGATATTTCTTCAGTAATGAACCCAAGTATTCTTTGGGGAAATTATATGTGACATTATATTGATGGAAAATGACTTTTTACTATAGTATACATATTTCATTTCTGCTTCTTGGTATCAACGACATTTTTCATATCCAACATAATATTAAAGAGCTTTCTTGTTGTTTTCATTCCATTTCTCTGGATGCTCCGTTTCGAATGACATCACTCAAAGATGTTAAACAACTGTGACTGTAAACTGGCTGCAATCTAACACACTGTTATTATGTACGTATATGGGATGGCCAGTTAGTGGTCATTCGAAAAGCAGTAGCTACATATTTAACATATTTATGTGATTTGATGTGTGAGATATGCTTTATATTATTGTATAAATAAAAAATATTTGGATAAAATCATAAATTATCACAATTCTGATATATGAATGTCTTACTGCCACTATTAAAAATTGGAGTCAACAACAGTTAAGAACAAAAAAAAATACTCAAAAATACAAAAATACTATAAAACTTAAAAATATTCGATGTAATAATAATAATGTCTGAATAATAATTTGAACATAATAATATTTTTAAATGAAATAATATTTTGATTTGCTGAAGGCATTATGAAGAGCTTGTCAAAGTTGATTTAAATAATTACAGGACTGTAAAAAACGTCTGAACAAGGTGAAATGAGGAGTAAAAAAAAAAGGAAAAACAATGATGAAATAAATCCAATACTAACAATGTTGATGAAAAAAATCATGAAATAAAAACTTGAGAAATCCACCTGTGTTGTTGTCAAAGTGAATTAAAACACGAAAAAGCAAGAAGAAAAAATGTTGTACAAAGACGAATGACGAAATTCCCATGCCTAGCTGGCCATTTAAAGGCATTTAAATGGAAGAAAACAAAACTCGATCGTAATGACAGCTGTCAACCCCAAGACAGCCCCTCTAAAACTACGGAAATCCCAAGGTCAGCCATCCAAAGATGCGGAAACCCATAAAAAATTGCCCTCAAGCTGCTCGAAATCCGTAGTATCTAGAAGAAAAAAAAGGCCATCCATAATCCTCCTTCATTACCGATAATTCTCCATGTCAGGCTGCGGTGACTGGTGCTCGTCCGCGGGCCTCAGAGTAGTCGGGAGGGAACTACGGGACCTTTTGCGCGGTGGCGGAGCGAGTCCACCGTCGTCCGACGACTCGCCGCTCGAGGCCAGGCTTGTTATCTGCGTAGCGACCCGTTTTTCACTTTTCACACTATTAATTTGTCCCCGGAACCCTCCCTAGCGGGGCTCCCCGAAATGATCGTCCCTTATACGGTTTGTCAACCCGCGGAATTCAACTATCCGTCCCCCTTTCTACAATTCCACAATTTTCCCAGATAAACAAGAACCAAGTCACAGAACGTTACGGGAAATGGGAAACGCGTAGGCCTTCGAAGGCCCTTTTTGCGACAACTGGTGAGAACAATGACAATGACTGCCTGGCACACAGCTGATGCTTGTTTGGATCGTCGTCGTTTACGTCACAGACATGGACGGATTTTCCAAGTGCCCGCCCGCGATTCCGCTTTGTTTCCGAGCACGACGAGCCTCGGAGCGAGTCTACTGCTTGATTCAGCAATTCATGTTCGCCAACCGCACGCTTCTTCAACCAACCATCTGCACAATGTTCATTATAACAATTATTATCGAGTTAATAGCCGATTGATGTATCATAAAATGATAAATTAATGGCAACTTGAATAAATTGAGGCAGATTTCCGCTGCAGTATGGAAAAAATGACGAGTGTTTTTTTTTTTTGAGTTTGAAATCCGAAATCTACCACATTTGGCAGCACTGATTTGTTGCCCACTGATCTATAATATAATGTTACACTGGATAGAGGATGACGTCATTGTGCACACACACCCGAGGACACCGAGGTCAATTTTAGCGCACGCGGTCGTGGCAGCTCCCGCTTTCCTAGCACACGAAACGTACATCCTCTATAGCGCACAAATAAGATTGATTTACTGTAAAATAAAGAATAATTGCATAATAATACTAATATCTACAAAATCTTGATTCAAAAGAATGATTTTTTACTTGAGAGAATCATTTTTATGAAAAAATGAGGATTTTCATTGTGTTTGATCGCTCTGGCCATGCGGGTCGTGCACTATAGGAATGGCATTTGTGCGGTATATGAGCAGGATATCGTGTGCTTTGAAAGTGCAGCGCTGAAAGGTAAAGTGACTTCGGTTGACGATCAATTGGTAGCGCCACCGATCACGGTTTCAAAGCGCGCGAGAATTTCGAATGAATGAAAATTCGAAAGCAAAGGAGAAGAAGAAAAACAGACTGCTCATTTCATATTGAAACCCTTCAAACGAAAAACCTTTAGAGAAAAACCCTTGATTTCGATTCTCGCTAGAATACTAGAATAGTCTCTTTTACCGCGCGAGAGTGTGAGAGCATGAGAGAGAGAGAGAGAGAGAGAGAGAGAGCGAGAGGCACGCGTTTGAGCCAGTGACGCAGTGACGTCAGTTTGCGTCAGTCCCTGTCAGTCTGTGTTGTCAATCCGGAGAGGTGTGTGTTGTCGCGTTTCTGAGTGATCCGCGAACCCTAAAACGACGCCCAAAGCCCCGTTTTTCCGAAAACCGTGCGTCACCAGGAAATCGTGAAAAGTCGCGAGTTCGGGGTCAGTTTATTTTTGGTGCACGTGGAAATTCGAGCGTCGAAATCACCGCGGATTGTGCTCAGTGTGTGCCGTAATTGCCGTGTTTGCCGCGGGCCCACCTGTTGCCCGTTTCTTGTGTATGGATTACAAAGAAATAACTTTTTTCCTGGGATAAACGGAAAGCTTTCTCACCTCCGGGACCACCAAATGTGAGGACAATTTTTACAGTTTTCCCGCTTTGATGGCAGCTACTCGCGTTTTGACAGTTGGCGGGTTTAAATTTCACGTTGGCGCGTCCCTTCGGTTCGGCCAATCAGCGCCCCAAGTTGAGCAATGCCGAGCGAGTGGAGTTGTGTTTTACAAAGCGTCGCTTACATGTTTTTCTGAGCATTCGGAGTGTCATTAATAAAGTTGTCAGTACTCAGTATTGATGGCAAGTGATGATGATTTATGATTGTGATTCGGGATTTTCATCTAACATCTTTGCTATTACCATTTACTTGCTTTCGAATTATTTTGACATTTTTCGAGCAAAAAATTAAGACTGACATGACGATGAGGGTGGCCGATAATTTAATTTAAAAAAAGTGCGAGATTGACCGTTATTATTCTGATAACGATTCAAAAATTACAAGAATTTAATAGGAATCGAAATGGCAATAACAATATAAAAACCACGGAAGTGTTCCAAATGATTGTAATGTCACGAATTCTAAAAATATTTAGGATGCCAAAATGCTGGATTTTACGAATAAGCACCTTGAAAAAATTTCGATGGACATCTATCATTCTTATGGGGAATCGAAAAATCATCATAATCGACACCTATTCATCTTTTTTTTATTGATTATTACTATGAATTGTTCTAATCAAGTATCGAAATATACCCAAGTAATAATGTTTATATTATAATTGAGTATAATGAAAATAACAGAATCATCAGGGAATGTAAAAAAAAGGATCAAAAGCTGCTGGGGAATGTAAAAAATGTTGGGACAATGTCTTGATTCGTAATTAAGGTTTTTTGGAATGTAAAAATAGGGGGGGGGGAACGCGCGGCGTTGTTGATTCGCGAGGAAAAAGCGGGGGGAATGTGCCTGCAGGTCGCATAGTTTTCCGATCGGCGCCGCCGCATTCTTCAGGAAAACTGGTTCCCATAAATCGCGCGAGCGGCCATTTAGAGCAAATGGTTTTCGAGAAATTTCATCGCGAAATGAGTGTGCCGCGCGCGATTTTGCTTTGCCCCCTTTTGCGCCTTCCTTTCGCGTATACTACATACTATAACGTTGCGAACGCATACAACGGGGAACGAGTTTTCATTCCCGTCAAGAAGCCTGACCTTCGCTAAGCTCATGAGCTCGGCGATGTCTTTTCCGTGCGCATACGTTGAACCAAACTGAAACAAACAAGTAAAAGCGTGATTATACATATTGCTTGATCCAGCTTGATCGGGGAAACGCCGCCGACACCGCTGCCGCCGCCGCCGCCGCCGCCGCCGCGGCGGGCCCTGACGGCGCCCACGTGACGTCCCGAGAATTCCTAGTTTCCACCAATTAAAATACGCCCCGGGAGATGCGCTCCTATGATAGGAGAAACAATTATTCAACGAGAAACTGGTTCGCCTCGCGAGCCTATCAACTTGTCTCTCGTTTTTTCTTCTTTTTTCAATCTATTTCCTTTTTTTTCTCCTTTCTGTTGTAATATTTGTAGTTTATTCATTTGACTCGGAATTTATAAGTCATACGAATTCGTATCAAAATTTGACGAATTTTTCGAAACTATCAGGTTGATGGAATCCCAGAAAAACTGTATTTAAAGAATTGTTGGCGAATTTATGTTGATTACTCAATATAATGATCAATCAACTTGGAAAATGAGCAATTTTCGCAGAAGGCAGTTTCACCTCGCTGCAAAATGGCATTTAAGAGTAAAAAAATAGCACGTGCATGATATCTTGTCATTAGAGTCAATTAGTCGCGGCACAATAATGGAAGCCGCTAATCAAAGCAATTATGAAATACTCGGCCGCGGCTTTCATATTCGTCCGACTCGGAAAACACTTTGGTTATTTATTATTACGAGATGCCATTTTTCGTAATGTTGAGGCAATGGCTTTCCAATATTCCGATGATGTATGTTTTGTCAAGCTTAATTGTGTAATATTGAATTATAAATAATAGAATTAGTATCGAGTATACGAACTGGCAAGAATATTGAATCCTCGCCTTCGGCTCGGAATTCAACCATTCGTTTTGCCAAAATCGACTTACCCCGCTTGTACAGTAATGTACTATTACAGTACTTTGATGTTTCGTAATGAAATTTTGTATTACTTTTAATTTTCGCACAATTTTTGAGTCGTTAAGTATTTCGATTTTCAAAGTTCTGAAAGTTTTGCAGTTTTGCAGAGTTTTTAAACTTTTTGGCTCGAAAATTCAAAAAATTTCGAAGTTTGGAAGAATTCCGAAGCTTCAAATTTGTGAACTTTAATAATTACATAGCAAACTTCGAGGAAGTTCACCTTTCCATTCCTTCGAGAATTTCATTGAAGCTGAATCCAAGTACGTTTTATTCAAAAACGACTTGAAAAAAATAATAATGAACCTTATCGAATCAACACTTTGACACTTTGGAATTTTCCTTCTTTAATATTGATGTACAGTGGAATGCATGTTGGTTTTTTGTGTTTTCGCGACAATTTATCGTTGAAGAAAAAAAGAGAAAAGAACGCTGGTATGCAGTCTTGAAAACCGTGCATAATATAATAAGCTTTTTCAAGCGTACGAAATTGCCAAACATACTTTTTCAGCGGGGGATATGCATTTCTGAAGAAATGAAAGCTATGGGAGTATATAGTCAGGTATGGTCACAATATATTATAGTGTTGGTGACACCCCCCGCAGCACCCCCACCCCCCGCCCCCCCCCCCCCGGCCCCGCCGCCCCCGCAGAACGGGACGCGTCAACAATCGTACCTCCAAACAAACAAGTCGAGTTTGACAGACTTGGTATGAAATTTAGTCGTGTTTACCACACTTGAAATAATGAATAAGAGAGTCAATGAAGAGGATTGTCAGTGGGTCAATATTAATGATTTTTTATAATTTTTTTCGATTTTCCTGGTTATTTTTGGTAATTAAAGTTTTTTTGCGAGAAAAAAATCCTCCGAGCCGGGAATCGAACCCGGGACCTCCCAATTCCATTTCGGTTGCTCTAACGGGTTTGATTCCTGGCCCGGAGGATTTTTTTGTCGCACAAAACCTTTAATTACCAACAATGAGTGGGAAAATCGGAAAAAAAGACAAAATCATTAAATAAGAGAGTATCAGAATTGTTAGAAATTTTGGAAATATCGGCTTACCTGTTCGAAAAAGTTTTGTTATTTGCTTGATACTCTGAAAATGGAAAGAATGTCGAAAACTGTAGAAGCTATAGACATCTGAAACTCGCACTTGTACAGAGACGTCTCAATGTCATATTTCATAATACAATGTAAATTTGTTAATTATTTTAATAACTATTATTGTAATGAATCCGTTCCAAAGCCATGATGACGAGTGGAATTGCAAATCAGCAATGTTTTCAATGCAGCAAATGTCGCGAGATAACACAGTTTCACCAATTTATCAGTTTTTTAAATTACGACGCGCAAAAATGCGCCGAATTCCAGCGGCGATAACGTGTCATTTCGCGGTACATATACAATAATAAAATTTGTCGAGCGCATTATAAATTGTTTCCCTGCATGGCCATGAGCTGATTTTTTTTTTTCTCTTATTCTTCGCTTTATGTTCGAGGATTCCAATGACTGCGGCAAGGGAATAACATTCGAAACATACTACCGAAATATCGAGAAATCCCATAATAAAGATAACCTTGTCTTGTATTCTTGATCGTGTCACGGAGGAATTTTTCCATTATTTTTGAACAATTTATTATTTTATTGTCCTCAGAAGAAAATGCCACGCATATTCAGTAGAGTCATTGCATCAAAAGTAAACAACAACTTCCATTATATCCGTTTTGTAGAATACGAAAAAATAATCGACGCGTGTTTTTTCTTTGTTCGATTTATCAAAAATTGAGGGAGCTACAGAGGTTTGAAAATCGCTCTCACGTCACATAGATTTTCAAACCTCTGTAGCTCCCTCAATTTTTGATAAATCGAACAAAGGAAAAATACGTAGCGATTATTTTTTCGTATTCTGCAAAACGGATATAAGGAATGGAAACTCTTATCCTCCCATCATGCATCAGGGTTGAAGGAGAGTTGTTCAAAAAATGCATAGACTTGCACAACCCTTGGTAGGGATTTTAGCGTTTTTTACAACACTTTTACGTCATTTTATAATTAACCGCAACTTTTTTTCCTGCGAAATTTCCGAATCGACCAAGTAAAAAATGCGAGTTTATCGCGAGCGATGATTTTCGAAAATCGTGCGTTACTTTGTATGCGAAATCGAGCCCAGCATCTGCTATATTATGAAACAGCTGCGAGTGCATTACGAGGAGCTTGAGCACGCTTATGCTAAAATGTGACACCGTGCACCTTCGCGAAATGAGAATCAAAACGACCGAGAATTCGCGCGAAAGCGTGCGGCCAACTTTTTCTCCCATGCAACCAGTAAAATACCCAGTACTGCCAGAGCGGATTGTTGGATAATCCGTATAAACTAACGTAAAGGGTGCTGGAAAGTCTTGAAAAATCCGTTTTTCTTAGAATTTCAAGAAATTGTGTTGTAATTGTAAATTTTCGGAGAAATACTTTTTGATAGAAAAAATGCAATACATTTACTAATAAAATATACTATATTCTATATATACAGTATACTTTATCTACGTTCTTGACATTTACTATGGAAGGATTTACGTGAAAATTCAAACGGAATGTGTATGGTATATTTTATACATATATCTATGATAAGGCCATAATATATATATGAAAAGAGAAGGCATATATATATATATGTACCTTCTCTTTTCATTAAATTTACATTACTTTTCATTACACTACGGTGGAATATATATTTATGTGTACACATGTATATATATATACACATACATAGAGAAATCCTAGCACATATAACAAATATGATCTAAAAACGAAACAAATATAATGATATAACGTGATAATCGTCCTAACATAAAGCCATTCTCAAAATCCATTTTTATGAATAATCCGTTCAAAATCCGTTCGAATTCTTCCTAGACCTAGAAAATCCGTAAAAAACGAATAATTCCGTTCATCTGGCTGTACTGAAAATACCTTGACTTGAGATTTTTATACACAAAAACGAGTAGTCAGTTGAATGCTTGTAATGTTTTTTTTTATATGTTGAGCAAATTTTCATGGAATCGGTTACGTTAATTTTCTGAAGTGCCCAACAAGTGATAATATGTCAATTATCATTAGGCTGTGAATCCCAAATTCTGAATGCTGAACGCAAATGTAGTTTTTTTTTCGTTGCACACTGTTTTCGCAAATTTGAAAAAAATGATTGCCTGCAGGAATGCCAATTTTCCTGCTGGAGATTATTGTGTGCAATAAAAATTGTTTCGATTGCGCTGTTTTTGACGGAAGGACTACTGCAGCAGTAGTGCATGGAGAGCGGCAATTCCATCGGGTGCGGGATAATAATCTGCGATCTGTTCTCGCTTACGTTCTACTTCCTGCCCGAACTATCGACTACTCAATCATAGTACCTATACTTGACCGAACTTTTCCCGATTATACAACAAGCGGGGTACTCTTGTAATGCCACGTAATGCAACTCTAACCTCAAAATTAAAAAACTGTGTGTATTGCTGCAATGTTTTTGTTGTTGTTTACAAAAGTGTCGAATACAGTCAGAATCAATCCCGATAAAAATCAAAGCAACGAAAGGAATAATTAGTTTTTAACTCCCTAAAGTACGTAGCAAAGATCTAAGGGC
>JAPYZK010000259.1:0-31416 GCA_030522785.1 Platygaster equestris
TGGTGACGTAATAGTATTATTTGAATGGCCCCTTATAAAGGATATTCCGTGAAATTTAATTTCTTATAAGGTTTTCAAAATATTAACAAATTCTGAAAGATAACTTAATAGAATTATGAACGATCGACAACTTTCTGGAATCATCGTAAATTCCATGTCAAAGCTATTACAGATTCAGACTAATTTTCAAAATATTCCAAAAAGAAGTCAAAATGTTTATTAACTCACAGAAATACTCAAAAATACTCATCAATCGTCTATAACTGCTGAGAACTCTTGAAATTGAATTTTCGATATGTTTTTCTTACGTGAGATTTGCAATGCCCCCCCCCCCCCCACCGCATAAGATTCTTTTCTCATAAAAGAGTTGTTTTTCAACGTTTTTTGTCAAGCGGTTCTCGTTTCTGCAGGTAAGACGACAAACGTCTCCGCATGAAATCATCGCTAGTTTTTGCAGTTTCATTACGCACATTGGGGTCACAGATGTGTGCAGACAACGTTTACCCAGAAATGCAAAAATGGAAATGCGCGAAGAACGGGCATATCTTGCGATAGACAAACGCAAACTACACGAAGACTGTATTTCTGTTCTTTATTGCTCTACAGAGCGATAAAAAAAAAAATATATATTTAAACTGAAGAGAAGTACGTATACGAATATTCGCCATACATATTTCTATTCTGAGATTTTCGTAATTCTTTCGCTTCGTTTTCTAATGCTCGATACCACGACTAAACATTCCAAAATCAACCAAGAAAAATGGGCCATAAAATGCCTGTTTCATCAAAATAAATAATTAAAGATTCACGGAGACCGCGTACAATGGAGAAAGCAAAATGACGTTACGTGAATTAGTGTGCCAATAAATAAGAGAAGTTGATTTGCCTTTTCACACGTAGGCGGCTCGAAATCAAAAGAAATGGAACCTTCCATCCCAAGCCTTTATACTATACAGGGAGGGTTCCTATAACAATCCTAACAACGTTCGGGGTCACGCCGCTCCCTATACACATTATACCCGAATCGAGCTACCTGCGGCGACGTCATAACTTTTATTTACAATTCACCCTACCACAAAATATCGACTCCCCGTCTTTCGTATCGCGCCATCTTGAACGGGTTTAACGGTGCCGAACAGGTGTCTTTCACATGCCACCACAGCTCAATCACCCATTATTATTATTAATTAGCTTCCGTGCAGAAATGGCAACAGTTGCACAAGACAATGAGACATTACTTCGTTGCAGATGGGAGAGCGTCTTTTATTGGCGAATCATGTTTTTTACGTTTGAAGTTTTTATATTGGACGATCACGCTGCTTTTTTCTATTGCTTCCGGTTTCGATGCAAGAATGAGCTTGAGACTGCGAATTGTGTCTGAAGAAATGACAACTAGTAAAACTCTATCCGAAATTACGTCAATTCAAACAAAATAACAAACGGCGCAATTTTGTTTTTAGGGATCTAGGGGGAGCTTGAATCCGAAAATAACTCATCCTTCGGAAATTTTTTTTAAGATACAAAAATGTTTTTTGTTTTTGTTTTTTGAATTTGTATGTTTTTAGTACTTATGATCAGATTCCACTCATTTCCAGTAATTAGTACAATAATATATATAATATAATATAAGTAATACATATAATACATAAAATAATGATAATAATTAGTAGTCAATGTGAAAAAGACAATTGAACGCGAAAGATCCTTAAGTGGCGGTTATTACCCACACTTACCTTATCTGCTACTAATTTTATAATAGCAGATAGCAACCTAATACAATGCATAGACAATACAATTATGGAAAATTCGAAAAATCTAGCACATTGCAAAAAAGCATATTTTGAAAAAAAAAGTAAAACAATACTGATTTTTACAAGTGTTGAAGTTTTCGGGAAACTTATAATTTTTAACATTTTCAACAATTCAAGTTTTTCGATAATTTTTGTAATTTTCAGAGTTCGGAGGATTTTGAGAATTTCAGAAGTTTTTAGAAAATTGAAAATTTTCAAAATTTCGTTGTTAAAAAGATTGATAAATTCTAAAAATTCACAATATTTTCATAATTCTTGAAATTACGAAAATTTTACGAATTATAAACATATCGAGAAACTTAATAATTTGGAATATCCTTGACATTTTAAGATTTTCAACATTTTGAGAATTTTCGAAGTTTGAAGTATTTTGAGGATTTTGGAAGTTACTGGAATTTTGAACATTTCAAGAATTTCAAAATTTTTGTAAATTTCAAAGATTTGTAAAAGTTTTGAAACTTCTGAAAATGTACAATATTTTCGTAATTCTTGAAATTACGAAAAGTATACGAACTCTTCACATTTCGAGAAACTTGGTAATTTGGAACATTTCAAGATTTTTACCAGTTTAGAGAACTTCGGAAGTTTTTAGTATTTTCACAATTTTCAGAATTCCAAAAATTTCAGAAATTTCAGAGATTTCAAAAAGTTTCTTTTGGAACTTTTTTAACTAAACAAAAGGAACTTTTGTTTGGTTGGAACATTTTCAACATAATTATTTAAGATTTTCGACTATTTTGATGAATTTCAAAGTTTAGAATATTTAAAAAATTTTCGAACTTTTTGAAATTTCCAGTATTTTCGTAAGGCAGTTTTTATGAATCTTGAAATATTTTACGAATTTCTAAAATTTCAATAAACTTTTGTCCAGTTGGAATATTTCAACATATTTCAAGATTTTCCACTATTTTGATGAAGTTCAAAATTTAGACGGTTTTGAAAATTTTTAAACTTTTTGGAATTTTCATAATTTCCAGAATTTCAAAAATTTTGGAAATTTCAGGTTTGAAAAAATTTTGAAAATCCTTCAAATTTACAATACTTCCATAATTATTGAAATTTTTGAAATTTTACGGATTTCTGGAACTTTGAGAAACTCGATAATTTTGAACATTTCGAACATTTCAAGATTTTCAACAATTGCGCGAATTTTCAAAGTTTGGAGTATTTCAAGCATTTTAATCGTCTAGAGAATTTTGAATATTTTAATAATTTCAAAATGTTCAGAAATTTCAGAGATTTTAAAAAGTTTCGAAAATTCCAAGAATTTAGGAAAGTTCCATAATTCTCTATTAAAACTTTACTTTTCGAATTTGCTGAATTAAAAATCAAAATCACCTTAGCCCCCTCCCCCCACCCACCGAACGAAATTTCTGGCTACATTCTCGGTAGCAATACCCAAAAACCCAAAAATGACAAAGCGGATCCCACGCATTAATGACTTTCCAGGCTTCCCAAATTCGCCCCCTGTTGTGTAACTCAGAGCCTTATCGCTGCCGAGATCTTCACGGTGGATTAGAGAGCACTCTATCGAAGTTTACTCGATCGAAGTTCAGCTGTAATATTATGCTATCGCTGGGGATGATGATTATTTTCCTGGCAAATTCTGACCAACCTTTTCGATGGCTTCCAGCGCCGCTTCAGGACACCCAACATGGAGAGTGCGACGAGAACAAGGCCCAAACGTCCGTCAACTTCCAACCAGGTGTTATTACTGTATCCAACTCCACGGCACCAAAAAAATTAGCACATCAACACTGTCTTGCGACTTTCGCAACGTTCACTTCGATCGCGCCGAATTCACATAATTGTCTCCCGAAGCGCGAATGTTACTACTTCGGTCCCGAAATTTCTCGTTAGGGCAATATTCTGTCGGATGGTCAACAAGGGAATAATTAAATACCAGATCCTGACTGTGGACTGAATAACGCTTTTGTTACACTGAGAAAAAAGCTCAGTAGAAACAACTACAATTTGAGTAGTAAGAGTTGTAAATAAATTTGGTACGATACAGAGGTATTATAACCATTTTACCATATCATTTTAGTAACCTGACTGCAGTCGAAACTATACTACATTAAATATTTGACATGAAATTGAGTGTTTTTTTCCTTTAACTGAATATTATTCATTTCGAAAAAGTCAGTTTATTGGACAACGTGACAAAATTTTTCAGCGAATTCGCGGAATTTGCGTATTTTGAATATAAAAGATGATTCTAAATTTTATTTTCTTTACAAAAATCTGTTGTATTAACACATACTTTTGTTCTAGGGAATTGTGTGTTTTTTATTTATTAAACTATTATTATGGAAATTATAATTTATTTTCTCTTGATTTAATTATTCATTTAAAATATATATTCAGTATTTTAATAAGTATTGTCTAGTTATTACTCGGACTTGATAGACTTGAATTATTACAATCTGCCAAATAATTCTATATCTCATAAGTTTTGCCAAATGACACAGAAATCGAAATACAACAAAGAAGAATCTAGTAAAAACAATGAAACACAATTAACGGTCAAAACGTCAACCACCCAAAAACTTCCGAAAAAAGTACATCCCGAAATTGCCAATTCGATTTTCTGACTCGAAATGACAAAGAAAAAAAACGATCAAGTCCAATTAATATCCATCAAAACAAAACCCCGCGAAAACACACAAAATGCGTAACGGTCAAAATGTCATCCCTGGAAAAACCTCGAAAAGCTTACTCTGTGAATTTGCCAAACTCAGTCCTCAGTCGGGTAGAAAATGAACGAGAAAATGGCGGGGCGGGGGAGCGTTGCCACTTTTTCACATCGCGAAACGGGGAAAGGAGAGATTTTGCACTGGATTCACGTTCGGTTTTGGTTGGTCTTGAGAGAGAACGACAACAACCTGCCGCGAAACGAGTCGAGCTCGCACTGAACCACACTGAACTCACTGAACTGACTGAACGCCGAACGGACTGGAACGGACTTGGACGGTGCCGGTGGCAACGGTGTTCGGGCATCAGGGGGTACAAGCTGGCATAAGAACCAATGTATCCACGAAAGCACAACTTCGCCCTCTGGATACTTTACCTGGGTATAGTTGAACTAATCTTAAAAACCCGTATAGCGTGTGTGCGTGCTTCGTCCGTGTTAAGAGAAAGACAGAAAATAGTGAGAGGCGGTTACAAATGCTTTCGGCCGCTTCTGCTGATTTTCGCGTTCGAGAGTCTTCGAGGAAAATGTAGAGGCACGAGTTCGAATCTCGCCTATTTTTTTTTTTTTTTTTTTTGGTAAATAATAAATGTGATCGCATCACTTGATTTTCTTATTTGGAAATGTATATGAATTATTTTAAAAATACAAACTTAGATAGTTTAATGTAATGATGGTTTTTTTTCTAATTTCTTCCCCTGTCGAGAAATTAATCAATTTATCTAGCTGTGTTTTTACAATTTATGAGTTTTCATACTATAAAATTTTTTTTTATATTTATAGATGAATAATTTTTCTTGACTTTATAATTCAAATAGTTAATATTGAATCGATGTACGAATCAAATTTGATTATCAATTATATTATTACTAATAATTTTTATATTGAAAATATTGTTTTCCATTATATCATTTATTAACTTTTTTTTATTATAAAATAATTACAAAATACAAGGAAAATCTACATTTGAATGTGGATTTTTATCGATAACATTGACTTTATCATCATTTACTTATTTATACAGATTTTATGAAAAAATTGAACAGAAAATAGTATACGTATATCATTTTACGAAGCAGGACGCCTGGATTGGAAATAATTCTAAATTAGATCAGATTCCAACAGGCTCTCGGAACCTGAAAGAATATAACAAACCGAGTATTTTGGTGTGGAAAACGAGTGCCTAAATGGCCAACTCGCTTATTGGTGCGACTCTGAAGCATATAATACACGTTCAACCAGGACGCCTGAATTGGAAATAATTCTAAATTAGATCAGATTCAAGCAGGCTCTCGGAACTTTGAAGAATATAACAAACCGAGTATTTTGGTGTGAAAAACGAGTGCTTAATAATAACATGTCGGAGAAAGGTCGGATACCGCACGTCGGCACGACATACGATGGCCGAAGTCGCTCCGACATTTCGTTCAGTTCGCGCACATGGGCCAGCCGATGCCATCTTACTTCAATCCCGCCTCCAATTCAAATGTTATGAAACATGCAAATAAAAATTTTTATTTAAAAACCACTTGTCTCCAAAAAAATGCGTCCTCAATAAATAAAAAATATGGGATCGACTTTTTCGCCACTTATTTTTGCTATTTTTCACTTGACACGCACTCGACATCGTGGTGACAAAGTGACAGATGTAAACAAACAACTAAGATGGCGGTGGCTGGCCCACGCCGTTTTCACGGTGCGAGAGAGATTACCCAAGCATGAGAGAGTAAGAGAATGCCCTCACCATATCCCCACATGCGCAAGAACATACCTTGTCTCCTTGTACCATGGGTCGTGTGCTAAACTGACTTCGGGTGTATGTAAAAAAAATAGATTGAAACACACGTGCACGATTTGTTGTCAGTCAATTTTTAAATTTTCTTGTGAGTAAAAAAGTTTCGAACGCTGAAAAATTGAAAATTGAACATTGGTGTCGGCGGTACAAGTTCGAATGAAATCACTGTCATTTGGATCATTTTTACAATATGTAAGTGATTTCATGACAATGTGATAACAACAACTAACGAAGCGTATTCATTTTTTTGCATCCTGGCCCGGAACGTCTGGTTTTTTTTCCGTTCATGCATTATATTTTCTATGTGTATAATTTATATTACCGTACCGAAGGTTCCGGAAAATGAGCATTTTGACATTAATGTTAATTTTGAGGTAAAATCATATAACGTTAGTATCAGTTTATAACCTAAAATTAATTATACATCTTTTTATAACTTTTGACTTTTGAGTCCTATAATTTTTAACTTACTTTTATTTTTTGCATTCAACATTCTCTGAATATCCTAAAATATTCAGTTTGCATTCAAACTCTATTATTGCAATCGTCGAATTCGAATGCCATAATTCAAAAATTACAATTTCTAATTTTAAAGGGTTCATTTTTGGGTGATCAAATCCCAAAATTGTATATCAAATTGAATTGAATTTTTGAGTTTTCAATATTAAAATGTTACTATCATCTAAATTTTCCATTTTTTCAACCTAATGACTTTCAACTTGATTTTAAGTCGATTTTGAACTCCAAAATTCTCTAAAACAAAATTTTTTCCCATGATTTTATGTCGAAGTTTAATTTTGAAAATTCTCAGATTTTTGTATGATTTAATAATTTCTGTTCAATTTTTCATTTTTTTGTTATTTTTTCGATGTATTACTTTTTTAGATAAAAAGTTATTATTATGAAAATACACAAGGGGAGCAGCAGCCAAATATCTGTTGAAGAAACTTGTTTTTATACAACTCAAAATTTTTACATAATTGATATTTTATTGTCTAAAACAACGTCATTTTTTCAGCACACGAACTGCTGATGCTCAATTTTCAGGATGGATGGCGAAAGAAAAATTCTACTGTCTACGAAAGCAACCAACCATCTTTTGAAGACGACCCGAAGATACGCGCTCAGCTACGAATCCTACAAAGCTCTGCGGATTGACATTTTAAGGAAATGCTTCAAGGATCCCGAGACGGATATCGATTTTGTGCTGGATGACAAACAAGTCCGCATAATTTACGACCAAATAACAAATGATCAAAATGTGGTCTTTGCAGCAGTTGACGATGATGCGGAAGATTGGAGTTTGCCAAGCTCTTCGCGCAGACAGTCCGCTAGCAACAACACTTTGTCCAAATCGAGAAGTCGCAAAAAAAAGTATGGATCCAAACCCGAGAAAACATTAGAAACTAAAAAGAAAAAGAAGACGAAAACTGGACCCTCAAAAAAGAAGAAAGAAGAAAAAAAGCCGGTAATATTTACTTCGTCTGAAGAAGAAGAAGACGAAAAAGAAGATGCAAATGGTGAAAGAGATGAATTTTTCGAAGAGAATTTTAGCACCGTTGAAAGTTTGGATCCACTGATCGATGCTGTGGAAAATGATTTGGTTCCTGAGATTGATGACATCGAGCAAAGTTTTCTGTCGCCAGTTGACAACGAAGATGATTTTATGAAAGACTGGCAATGTTCCTACAGATTCGCGGGTAATTTTATAGAAGAAAAACAAAAATTGATTTGGTTAATGGAGTCATCTGCTTTACTGGCTCGAAAAAAAGGTGTTTTCAGAGTTTTTTTTTTTTTTTTTTTTTTTTTTAATTTTAATTTAATGACCCAAATCAAGTCCATACAGTAGCCCTTTAGCTTCTTCAAACTATTCTGTATGATGCATCTGTAATAGTATATTACGCGTCGAGGGGCGAAAACGAGCGCTGAATTGACTGCACGAGGGGGCTTTAGCCCCACGAGTGTAGTCACAGCGCGAGTTTGATTCGATCGTTTCCGCCTCGAGGTGGGTATGCTATTTTTCTCGACGAGAACATGGAAATTTGGCAGCTTGAGTAGTCGATAGATCTGCGAAAGTGGTCACAAGACCAGCAATGGCACCAACCAATCACAAGCGCGAAAATGAATAACACGAAGGTAAATTTATTCTCTCTTCCAGCTCCCAACCAGTTAGAGAAGCGAAAATAAATTTACCCAAGAGTTTATTTATTTGCGCGATTGTGATTGGTTGGTGCCGTTAGTTGGCTGCATGTGGTCACGTCCGCGATGGTCTGTAGGCTACAACAGCCGCCATTTTCCATATTAGAGTCGAGAAAATATTATTTTTACACCAAAATGTCACGCGTCGGGTCACGTGATCCGGCGCTCGCCCAACTCGCTCTCACTTGAAGTTTGAGATTGTTACTTAAAATATACTTGAAAATGGCCTCTCAAACTTGGAACACATCATCTTTAGAAGTTTACTAGTCAAATAAAGTGGAAGAAAAATCCAATTTTTTTTTATCTGGTAAAGCAGATATCACCCTTGAAAAAAAAAGGAATATTTATAAATTGAAAGTGGGGGGGGGGGGGGGGGCTATTTTTGAGTTCGACCCACTTTATTTTCGATCAAAAATGTAAAGTAGATAGAAAAATTGATATTTATGAATATTATTGATATATATTGAACGAATAAACGTTCAACCAAAATGTCCCCGCTTTGCCCCATGTTCCCCTATAAATACTTCAAAAAAAAGTTTCCGCGAACATTTTCGTGAATTTTATTTCCTTCATAAAATGGATTTTGTCTCAATTTGGACATCGGCACAATTAATTATGTGCGTAACTCAGGCGCAATGCCTCCTTTTCCGCCCTCGGCGTACAAATGACCATTTTTTTTAGGTACACCCGCAGCTCCAAGTACGCGAATGACCTTCAGTCGACGTTCAACACCCAGAAGCGGCAAAACCAGCGAAACACCTTCCCTGAGACGTTCACCGCCGCAAAACAATCAAGATTCCACCACCAATCACGAGCAACAACCAAACCAACAAAATTCCCATAAAAAGAAGACCAAAAAGGCATATTCGATCATGTCTTATTTCAAGCCCGTGGACAAAATAAAAACCGAGACCAAAGAAGTTTCGTCCAACGCGAAAAATTCGTCCGTCGTCAGAAATCTTGCCAGTGTTTTGGAGCGAGTGGAAGAAAATGGAGAAAAAGAACATTCTCTAGAAGAAACGCGTTCAATAGAGAAAAATCCAAATTCTGCCCAAACTGAAGAAATTCCGGCATCCAAGGAAAATAACGGTGAAGAAAATGCTCAGACATCGAAATCTCCGAGGAAAATGGGAAATTCCGACTTTGAAGACAAGCAGGATGAAGAAAATAAACTAAATGGACATTCTTTGACGCAAATTGAAGACCAAGATGGAGAAAGTTCACCTACCGAACATTCTATAGGAAAAGTCGAAAATTCTGAATCCTCGGGAGAAGAAGACAAAGAAAATGTACAAAGTGAAAAATCTTGCGAGGAACAGAAAATTTCCTCGAATTCCGAAATGGAAGAAAATGTGGAATTTTCACAAGAAAACGTGAAAAACGATGATGTTTCGAAGGAAAAAGGTCGTTCCAATTCAGAGAGTGAAGAAAAATGTGGAGGAAATGCAGAAGAAGCTAACAAGGTCTATTCTACTTTTGAAGACAGTTTGCATGATTTTGAAGATATTCACGTTAAACACGAGGAAATCGATATAAGCGATATATCAATGACGTCGGAAAGCGAAGAAACTTGCGAAGATGAGACCCTTGACCAACTGGGTTTCGATTCTTACAACTTTGGCACTCAGTTCGACGAAGCCAAAGAAGACATGGATTCCGAAAGCGGTGATTCGGCATCTAGCAAATTGATCATTGACGAAGATCGGGCCAATGACACCCTCGAAAGATCGGATAATTTCGAAAACATCGAGTCGCAATTTTCGCTAAACATCGCGTCTCAAGTTTCGCGAGCCAATGAAAACGAAGATGGGAATTGCAGTGATTCGTCACGTGTTTCGGACTCGCAAAAAATTAAATCTCCAGAGAAAGAAAATCAAGAGATTTTATTCCCTGGCACTCAAGAAAATGGAAGTTCCAGCGAAATCAACTCGGATGAGGAAATTCTGTTTCCTGATACCCAGAAAAATGAAAATAAAGAAAATGAAGAAATATTATTTTCTGACACTCAAGAAAATGAAGACTCCAGGAAAATTCACTCGAATGAAGAAATTCAGTTTGCTGATAGCCAGAAAAGTAACGGTAGAGGAAACAGAGAAATTTTATTTCCTGACGCGCAAGAAGAACTGGGAGAGATTCCGATTCCTGATACTGGAGAAATTTTAATTCCGGACAGTGAAGAAAAAAATTACGTGTCCGAAAATGAGAAGTTAGAAATAGTTCCGGAGACTGTCGAGCCTGAAGAAGATTCTGGAAATGTTGTGAGAATATTGAAATCTCCAGCTTTGGATCAGCATACCAGAATGTTGGATGATGGGGCATTGGAAGAACAGAGTATGGACGAAGGGATAGGGAAGAGCGAATCGCCCTCTTCGAGCGACACGGTGGAGAAAAAATCGGATGATCAGGATTTTGATGACTTTCTAGACGGAACGGATGAAATGAAAATGGCGGAAGAGAAGGGATATATTTCGTCTTTTTGCAATTATGAGGGAGAAGATGGCGGCGATGTTCCGGGAGGTGATTCTGATGACGAAGAAAAAATGAAGAAACTGGAGAAGGAGAAAAGGTTGCAGTTGGCTTCTGGAAGTAGGAACAACAGTGATGAAAAGTTGGGGGAGAGAAAAGAAAAATATGAAGAAACGCCGAGTACGTCTGAAGAGAAGAAGTCTAAGAAGAAAAAGGGGAAGAAGGATGATTCTGAAGCGGAGAAAAAAAGGAAAGTTGCGGATAATGAGGTGAAAAAGTCGAAGAAGAAGAACAAGAAGAAAGCAGAAGAGAAAAAAGAAATCGTGAGTGACGAAGAATTGGAAAAACCAGAGAGGAAGAAGAAAAAGAACAAAAGCAAAAATGAATCGAGTTTCAAGTTGGTTTTAGACGAAGAAAAAAATCCACAAGTTCCGGAAATTTCTAAAAATATCCAAGTGGAAGAAAAGAAAAAGCGTAAAAAGAATGAAAAGAAAAAGAAAGAAAGAGATATTAAGAAGCCTAAAAGTACGGAGAAAAAGTCGAAGAAAAATCTAATTCCTGGAGGAGAGCGAAAAAAAATTGTCGAACGAGAAATTCAAAGTGTGAATGAAGATTCTGATTCCGAGGAGGACTCCGATGAAAATTTGAGATCCTTGAAAAGAATGAATTTACTTTTGCTAAGTGATGATAGTGATAGTGATTTTCAAGAAATTCCAAAAGAGAGAAAAACTCCACCGAGTGACGGTAAAATGAAAACCGAGAAGAAGTCGAAGAAAACCAGAAAAAATTCTGTCATTTTGGAAGAAGAAAAAGGCGAAAAATTGTTCGTTCCCGTGTCACCAAAATCAGACGTTGAAGTAAAAGAACAAGAGAAATTTCAACAACCAAGTCTGAAGGAAAAGTCAAAAAAAGATGTAGTTTCTGGAGAAGAGCCACACAAAATTGTCGAACGAGAAATTGACAGTGTACATGAAGATTCCGATTTCGAGGAAGAGCAAAAACGAGAGGATTTTGAAGACAAAAATTTGTGCGATGAAAATTTGAGGTCTTTGAAAAAAATGAATTTATTTTCACGGAATGATGACAGTGATAGTGATTTTCAAGGAACTCCAGAAGTAAAGAAAACTCCTTCAAGTGAAAGGAAAATAAAAACTGAGAAAATGTGGAAGAAAACGAGAAAGGATTCTGTTATTTTGGAAGAAGAAAGCAAAGTGAAATTTTCCGTTCCCGTGTCTCCAAAATCAAATGTTGAAGAAAAAAAACGAGAGAAATGTCGAAAACCTAAAAGTCCGAAGAAAAAGTCAAAAAAAGATGAAGTTCCTGGAGAAGAGCAAAACAAAATTGTCGAACGAGAAATTCAAAGTGTGAATGAAGATTCCGATTCCGAGGAGGACCAAAAACGAGAGGATTTGGAGGAAAAAAATTTGCGCGATGAAAATTTGACGTTTTTGAAAAGAATGGATTTATTTTCGCGGAATGATAGTAGCGATAGTGATTTTCCGGAAATTTCAAAAGTGAAGAAAGCTCCCTCGAGTGACAGTAAAATGAAAACTGAGAAAAAGTCGAAGAAAATAAGGAAAGATTCTGTCATTTTGACAGAAGAGAAAGGAGAGGAGATCTCAAAACCCAAAAGTCCGGGGAAAAAGTCGAAAAAAGATGTAGTCCCTGAAAAAAAGCAAAAAAAAGTAGCCGAACGAGTAATTCAAAGTGTAAATGAAAATTTCGATTTCGCCGAGGACCAAAAACAAGAAGATTCCGAAGGCGAAAATTTGCCGGATGGAGATTTGAGATCCTTGAAAAGAATGAATTTATTTTCGCTGAGTGATGATAGCGACAGTGATTTTCAAAAGATTCCGGAAGTGAAAAAAACTCCCTCAAGTGAAAAGAAAATCAAAACTGAGAAAAAGTCGAAGAAAACGAGAAAGGATTCTGTCATTTTGGAAGGAGAAAAAAAAGAAGGATTGTTCGTTCCCGTGTCTCCAAAATCACATGTTGAAGAAAAAGAACAAGAGAAATTTCGAAAACCTAAAACTCCGGAGAAACAGTCGAAAAAAGCAAAAAAAAATGTAGTCCCTGACAAAACGGTCGAACGAGAAATTCAAAGTGTGACAGAAGATTTTGATTCTGAGGCGGGCCAAAAACAGGAGGATTCCGAAGACGAAAACTTGCACGGTGGAAATTTGAGATCCTTGAAGAGAATTAATTTATTTTCGCGAAGTGATGATAGCGATAGTGACTTTCAAGAAATTCCACAAGTGAGAAAAACTCCCCCGAGTGACGGTAAAATGAAAACCGAGAAAAAGTCGAAGAAAACAAGAAAAGATTCTGTCATTTTGGAAGAAGAAAAAGGAGAAAAGTTGTTCGTTCCCACGTCTCCAAAATCAGACGTTGAAGTAAAAGAAAAAGAGAGATTTCGAAAACCTAAAAGTCCAGAGAAAAAGTCAAAAAAAGATGTAGTGCCCGGAGGAGAGGGAAAAAAAATTGTCGAACGAGAAATTCACAGTGTGAATGAAGATTCTAATTCCGAGGACGACCAAAAACGAGAGGATTCCGTAGATAAACATTTTCGCTGTGAAAATTCGAGATCCTTGAAGAAAATGGATTTATTTTCGCGAAATGATGACAGCGATAGTGATTTTGCCCAAATTCCAGAAGTGAGGAAAAATCCCTCGAGTCAAAGTAAAATAAAAACCGAGAAAAAGTCGAAGAAAACGAGGAAGGATTCTGTCATCTTGGAAGAAGAAGAAGAAAAAAAGGAAATTCGAAAACCTAAAAGTCCGGAGAAAAAAACGAAAAAAAATTTAATTCCTGAAGAAGTGCGCAAAAACATTGTCGAACGAGAAATTCAAAGTGTGTCAGAAGATTCCGATTCCGCAGAGGACCAAAAACAAGAGGATTCCGAGGACGAAAATTTGCCGGATGGAAATTTGAGATCCTTGAAAAGAATGAATTTATTTTCGCGAAGTGATGATAGCGACAGTGATTTTCAAGAAATTCCAGAAGTCACGAAAACTCCTTCGAGTGACAGGAAAATCAAAACTGAGAAAAAGTCGAAGAAAACGAGAAAAGATTCTGTCATTTTAGAAGAAGAAAAAATAGAAAATATCAAAACGAATTTATTCGACGACAGTGAGACGGAAAATGATGCAGGTCCTTCCAGTGGAAAAAAATGTGGTAAAAGTACAAAATGTTCTGAAAAATTTGAAGCTCAAGAAAAAAGTAGAAAACGAAAGAGAAGGGAAAAAGAAGATGATGAAATTTACAGCGTAGATTCTGAATGGGAAAATGTCGAGAAATTCAAAAAAGAGTCGAAAAAGAAAAACCGCCAAGAAAACGCGGAAATCGATGTTTTGATCGCGGCTCCAATTTTTGAAGATCAAGAAAAATCTCCAAGATTTACGGAAGATAAAGAAAATATTTCGGCCGTCAAAAAATGCGGAAGACTGAATGTTTCCACCAAAAACGACAGCGACAGCGAATTCGAAGCACCAAATAATTCCAGTATAAAACTCGTTCTCGAAGAGTCGAAAAAATTGGAAATTTTGGAGATGAAATCTAGAAAAAGAAAACGCGCAGACGAAGAAGACGAAAAATTGGATTCCGAAAAGATTACCGAAAAATCGAAGAAGGAAAAAATCACCAAAAATCCGAGAAAATCAGTTTCGAACGGCTCCGTGGAAACTTGTGGAAAATCGATGGAAAACGTTACGGAAAATCCAAGGAAATCAATTTTGAGCGGCTCTATGGAAAGTTGTAAAAAATCTACCGAAAAATCGAAGGAAAAAAGTCATAAGAAAATTTTCGAAAAAAGCATGAGTTTCGATGAAGAAGAGAGTCAAATTCCTTTGGCGCATTCGACGTGTTTTGCACCGAGCTCGGAATTGAAGAAAAAAAAAACGAAAAAATTGCGTTTCTCAACTTCGAATGTCACGGATTTGAGTTCGATTCCGGAACCAGGAAACACGGAGAATAAGGAGCCGGAAGTTCCGAAAAAGAAGGAAAAAATGATGAGGGTATGTTGTGAAATTTTTGTGTCTGATTTTAATTTTTTGTTTTTTTTGTAATTTTTGTTTTTTATTTTTTCAGATTCCAGATTTGGTGAAACGAGACCAGCTCACCGAGGATACAAGAAAATGTTCGTTTTTCATGCAGAGTATCGAATCTGATGAGGAAGTCTGGGTTTTGGAAATGCCGAAAAAGGTGGAGTAATTTTGAAACTAGTTGAAAAAAATGGTGTATTTCGCACTTAGAGGCAGAAGTTGAACTTTTTGAAGAGTAGTAATACAATTCAAGCATTTAGCCAGGAAGGGGGCTGAAGCCCCCCCCCCCCCTGAAATTCTGGAAAATTTTTAAAATACAGCGAATTGCAAAAAAGTATATTTTGAAAAAAATAGTTGAACAATCCGTATTTTCGCAAGTGTTAAAGTTTTCGAGAAACTTGATAATTTTTACCATTATCAACGTGGGGTGGAATGAGGAAATGGGGTTTGTGGTCTTTTTCGTAAGGTTCATTTTCTACCGCCTGTATTAGGCATTCTCTCTTCAAGATAAGCCGGATTAAAATATACTGGAAATGTACGCATGGAAAAATTATTTTTTCGCGAAAATGAGTTTTTCCATAAATTCCCTAACCCTGAAAACCTACCGAATGATTTTTGAGTCATGAATTTCGGGTAAAAATCGTCGAGTTTACGAGAATAGAATTTCGAAACTTGAATAATTGGTAACTCGAAAATGCAACCTGATTTCTCAAAACCCTCTTCGGCATCGTCTATTGGTAGCCTAAGCTACACGTTTTTGGAACAAAAATATTCGCAATAGATCGTCAGAAACTTAATTTTCATTGACGATAACAGTCGGACCCATACGAAGGTTCGAGACTAAGGGATTAAGGCTGCCTACCTTTATAAATCATCCTGAGCCGTGTGTGTGTTTGTGAAAATGGAAAATCTTAGGAGTTAGAAAATGAACCTTACGAAAAAGACCACAAACCCCATTTCCTTATTCCACGCCATATTTCATCATTTTCAACAATTCTGGGAATTTTTAGAGTTCTGAGGATTTCGAGAATGTTAAAAATTTAAAAATTTTCAGAATTCCAACATTTTTGAGAATTTCGACTTGCTAAAAAAGTATTAAAAATTAACAATATTATTACAATTCTTAAAATTAAGAAAAATTGACTAATTCTTAACATTTCGAGAAACTTAATACTTTGGAATATTTTTGAAATATCACGATTTTTAACAATTTTCATAATTTTTTTCGAACGTTGAAGTATTTTGAGGATCTTAGAAGTTATTTGAATTTTGAAAATTTAGAGAATTTCAACGCTTTCGTAAATTTCAGAGATTTGTAAAAGTTTTGAAACTTCTGAAAATGTACTATATTTTCATAATTCTTGAAATTACAAAAATTTTACGAATTCTTAATATTCACAGAAACTTGATAATTTGGAACATTTCAAGATTTTCGCCAATTAAGAGAATTTCGAAACTTTTTACTATGTTGACAATTTCCAGAAAAACAAAAATTTCAGAGATTCCACAAAGTTTCGAAAATCTTAAAATTTGAAGCAGTTTTCATAATTCTAAATGTTCCAAATTTCACGAATTTCTAAAGTTTCAAGACACTTTTGTTAAGTTGGAATATTTTTAACATATTTCAAGATTTTCGACTATTTTGATCAATTTTAAAGTTCAGATGATTTTGAAAATTTTCGAACTTTTTCGAATGTTCGGAATATCGAAAGTTTTTGACATTTCAGAAGTTTGGAAAAGTTGTGAAAATTGACAATAATTATTGAAATTATGAAAATATCACGAATATCTGAAACTTTGAGAAACTTGATAATTTTGAAAATTTTGAACATTTCATTTTTTTTACAATCTTGCGAATTTTCAAAGTTTGGAACATTTTGAGAATTTCAAAAGTCTTGAAAATTTCAAGAATTTCAACGATTTTGGAAATTTCATAAGTTTCAAAAAGTTTTCTAACTTCTGAGAATTGAGAAAATTTGTGCCAAGTTCTGTAATATAACTTTACTTTTTGAACTTGTTGATTTGATTTCGAGTAGAAATCACTTGAGCCCCCCTCCCCGAACGAATTGTCTCGCTACGTCCTTGCGTCGGTCGAGTGAAAGTCGAACTTCTGCCCCTCGGTACGAAATATACTATTTTTCCACATGTGCATGTTTTTCGCGTCGTTTAATACCTACGAAGCAGTCTTACAGTTCCGTTTTTCGAGCGATGCTTGCGCCGCGGGACAGAAAATCTACTTTTCATCCCTAGGGCAAAAAAACATCCACTTTCGCCCGCTGGAGCGGGCGAAAAAAATTGCGGGCAAAAAGATATGGTTTTTTGCTCGCGGAATAAAAAGTAGGTTGTTTCTCGCCGGAACCTTATGACTGCTTCTCAGTTATTAAAATGACGCTCAAAACATACACGTGTGGAAAAAATTTTTTTTAGGAAATGAATAACTAATTTGTTTGTTCTCAATTTTCCAGATCGTCAACGACGATTTACTTGGAAAGAACGTGTTAATTGATGGGGAAAATGGCGTGATTCAGGTCGACCAAATGATGTATAAAACTATGGAGCAACCTGCGTCGACGATTCCTTGTGTCTCCAAACTTAGCAACAGGCACAAAAAATTTACATTGAGTATGTTGTTTTAATGATCGGAATACAATTTTGGAAATAGAGAAATGTGGGAATTGAAAAGTACGAAATTTAGATTTGAAATTCGAAAAGTTATAAATTATCACTTTGGTAAGTTTTACTTTTTACAATGAAAAAAGTGTGTGTAGGTGTTCAGGGACACATGGTAGAAGTAGAACAGTATGTATTAAGGTGACCAGACGATCTCATCAGAAATGTAAGACATTTTGATCTCTCTAAAAAAAAAGGGCAATACAAATGAAAATCGTTTTACATACTGTATATTCCGATTTCTGCAGCGTATGAGTGAAAAGTTGATCGTTGGCATGAAATTTTCTGTACATAGTTTGGCCGGCACAAATGGCCGTGAAATTTAATTTTAGGGATTTTTAATTCTCGAGACTACTTCTGTTAACTATGAAATTTATTAAAATCTGACTGTTTTTGAAAAAGTTCTTCAAAGTTTTCATATCTTGAGTTGGTTTACTCACGAAATTATCGGATTTGGAATCAGAGTTGAAATTTCTAAAATTGGAGATTCTCCAACATTCAAAAATAAAATTTTCGGGAATATGAGTTCTCAAAATGACGATTTAATTTTAAATCCTAATATTTTCCAAATTTTCGAAATTCGAAACCAATTTATAACAGAATACTAGATTTGTCGAGAGTCTAAATTGTCTCAATTCCAAAATTCGTACACCAAATTCAGCGAAATTTCTATTCCTTATTGTTAGTCAGTATTACTAAACTAAAGTCTACATTTTCGGAATTTTTACAATCAAAATCATAAAATTTTCGGCATCTTGAAGTTTCATAAATGATCAGTCTACAATAAAAAACTCGGAATTTCAGAGATTCTGAATTACACGGATTCTCACATTCGAATTTGTAATTTTTCAAACTTTTTTTTTGTCAAATATAATTATAATAAACAAAAATTGCAAAATCAGTAAGTTGATACATTGCACAAATTATTGAAACACTTGAATAGAGAAATATTAACATGAAAGATATCAAACTGTAAAATTTACACATCAAAAAATAATCATAATTGAGTATTTCTGAACGGATTACGTTTTATGACCATTTTACGCGTATGTCCCATTTTTTTCAGATTTTTAAGAGACGAAGAACATTAAAAATTGATCGTTTGTAACAAATTTGGTCAAAAACGAACGAAAAAAAAATGATTTGAACTTTCAAAAACTACAAACTTATGAAAATTGGAAATTTGCACTTTTATTCAAAAAATTATAAACTTCAACAACTCCATTACCAAAAAATTGTAATTCTTTTTTCCACATAGAAAATATTAGTTACTTTACTATTTGGTAGTTTTGCAGATTTAAATATGTTTGTAATTTATAAAATGTATCCAAAAACCTTTTTTTATGTATAAATTGAAGTACTTTCATTGTAAACGTCAAATATCATGTAATGTTATGAAAAGAAAAATAAGTTAGCAGAATTTCCTCATTCAAGTACGGTCAATGAATACATGATGATAATCATGTTACAGCAAACATTAAACCAGTCGTGAACCTCATACTCAAGGAAAAAATGAACACCTCCGTCGAAATTGCAACTCAAACTTCATCAAGATCTTCTTCAAGTACTCCAACTGACTCAAATCCCGAAGAAAAGTTGCCGAGTCATCGAAATCATCAACCTCTTGAAGAAGAATCAGAAGATGATTTAATACCTGTAATTCCGAGGGATCTAAAAACAAAAAAAATCCCACGAAAACGAAAAATTGCAATTTCAAAAGAGTTAGAAACAGAGAATTCCGCGATAAAAAAGCGAAAACAAAAAACTAACGAAGATTTGTAAACGTTTGTAGTGAAAACAAAAGTTGAATTTATTTTAATGACGTACGTATGTAATTTGTTTGCTTAAAGTTGTTTACATGAAAAATATGTTTGTTTGTTGAATACTTTGGATGGAAAATGGAATGTCCTTTGACAACTTGTAAAAACTTGTATACACGATTGTATACAATTTATATGATAAGTACTGAAGTTTTTACAATGCTGTAAGATATACGTCTGCAAATATATTTTTTACCATGAAAATTTGATACATTTTTTTAAATAGTTGCTGAAAATCTTTAATTTTGTTATGGTGAATTGTTCATTTCATTCCAAATTGATACAAAGTCGTACAACGAAGGATTAGAAAATTCTAAAAATAATAGACCAAAAATTTTCATGTACCGCGGAATTAATAAACGATGGTGACAATGACTGATTACAACTGATTGGAGTTGTTCGAAGCAGCCTTACAAAGAGCTCGTTTTTATTTGTCGATTATACGCGCTTATTTGTAAAATTCGTGTTCCGATTCGTCCTTTTTAATGTTGTTCTTGTATCCTTTTTCGAAATCTTTCGCGAGAACGATGTAGCGATTTTCTCGAACCGCGTGCATACCAGCTTCCTGGCAAATGGCGTTGATGTCAGCTCCGGAAATTCTGTCTGGTCTGGCGACATAATCCTCCAAATCGACTTCTTCGCTCAAATTCATTTTAGTCGTGATAGTCGTGAAAATGAGTCGCTTTTGTCGGCGATCCGGCAACGGAAATTCAATTTTACGATCCAATCTTCCGGGTCGTAACAATGCTGGGTCCAAAGTGTCTGCTCTGAAATCACAAAATATAATCAGTTTTTATGACTACATAATTTAGAGTAGAATTTTAATGAAAAATCTCATGTTGATAAGATCGCATTTTATGTTCGAAATTTCAGAATGTTCGAATCATATTCTGAATTATAAATTTCCACTCTGTTTTACTTACATTACATGAGCGATTACTGATGGTACATTTAAAAGGCTCTGTGTATTTTACCGATTGGTCGCCATGATGACTTTGACGTTGGTGGTCTGGTCGAAACCATCCATTTGATTGAGCAGCTCGAGAAGAATGCGCTGCACTTCCCGATCAGCTCCAGTTTGTGCATCGAAACGTTTCGTGGCGATGGCGTCGATTTCGTCGACAAATATGATAGCCGGCGAGTTTTCCTTTGCCAAGCGGAAGACGTCTCTCACCATCCTGGGACCCTCCCCTAGATACTTTTGCACGAATTCGGATCCAACGACGCGAATAAAGGCGGCTGATTCCGGAAAAATATTTTTTTTTTTAGTGTTTTCAGTTTTTGGTATAATAATCATCATTTTATAACTCGAATTGATAACTCGGGGCTGAAAAAGGAAAAACTGTAATGAATCGAATTAATTTTTAAAGTTTTTTTTTCGGTTCCGCTCTTTCATCCAAACCCCCTCACCTTTCGATTATTTTTCTTTGTGCCGAATCAATATATTCTGAATAGGGCACAAATTTGATGGCGAAAGCTCGAAAAATAAAATCATTATTACCATTATTATCAATAATATCATTATAACTTTTTTTTTATAAAAGGGTAGAACAAAACAAAAAATTTTTCATAAAAAACAAAAAAACTTTCCAAGTTAATTCAATTCATTGCAATTTTTTCCTTTAATGGATCTAAGTTATCAATTTGAGTGATAAAACTTCAAAAACCGTGGAATGGGAATGATTTATATTAAATATTTATAACATAATATGCAAGTTACATGATGATAATATAATGTATATTATTATTGATGGCTATGATAATAATAATTATCATTAAATAAAATGAAAATATACAATAAGCATAATATAGCATACATGTAACATAATATTATAATAATAGTGATAGTGAAAAATTCAGAAATATGATTAAAAAAATTAAAAATGTCTTTTTTCAATATACCAGTGGTGTGTCGAGCAACAGCTTTTGCCAACATTGTTTTTCCACAACCAGGTGGGCCGTACATCAAAACTCCTCTCGGCGGATCAATTCCAATTTGTTTATACAACTCAAAGTGCGTCAACGGCAATTCCACAGCTTCTCTAATTTCTTGCTTTTGCATGTCCATTCCTCCGATGTCGCTGTACTGAATATCCGGTTTTTCGTCTAAGCGGAAAAATAGATAATTAAAAAAAATAATTTTACAACGCGATCAAAACTTTGAATACGATTCAAAAAATACATTGTTTCAATGGTTTTTCGGAAAAATACGAAAACTGACAATTATTTGCAAAACCATCATGTTCGTCAATAATAAATTCGACAAATTTTGGATAATTTTGAACAGTCATACGATTGTCGAGTTTTTTTATTTTTTATTCTAATAAGTTTTTTAATTTCTTATTCTAATGACTTGCCAAGAACTTGCAAAAACCTTGTGAAAGTAATTCTGAATTTTGTTCACTTTCAATAAAATTTTTCCACATTACAGATTTTTTCCCCAGACCTCCCCCCCTTCCCCAATGATAAATTAAACTAGCTGAAAATTTTGGGACTATTTTTTAGTACCAGCTTGGAGCATGGAAATGCTGGAATCTGCCTCTGGAGGCAAAACATCGACGAGAGCATTGCTGTGCTTGTGAAGAGCGACACTGGCCGAAGGTTTGAGCAACTCGCGGTCGATGGTGGATAAAATGCGGACGTAATAATTTGACCCGGTGGTGGAGCCAACAATTCCAGTGTTTTGGTCGACCGCCTCCAGAAATTGGCCAATCACGAGAGGGACACTTTGGATACGTTTCACTTCTTCTTGAGCGTGCAGATACTCTTTTTTCAAGTTGCGCTGCTCGTCTTTTATGTATTCCTCCTGAACTTCTAGAAATTCCAACAGTCGTTGCAATTTCTGAAAATTTGTTATTTATGAGTTTTCTTATCATACTGAGTATGAGGCTTTGAAATAGTGTTTGAAATTATATGAAAAACTTGTGTTTTATGGAACACATGGTGGAAGAGGAACTGTATGTATGTGAAGTTATGAAAAGTCGACAAAAACATATAAAGTTGGTAATTTATTAGAAAATTTTGCAATTTGCAAAAATTCTGAGAATTCTGAAATGTTCAAAATTACAAAAAACTCACATTTGAATACTTAAAAATTGGAAAAATTCATAAATTTCGAAAATTTTAGAAAACTGGAAAATGTTGATAGTTTTGGAAATGTCAGAAATTTTGAAATTTTTAATTAATTCTGTACATTTGAAAAAAATTTGAAAACGTTGAAATATCTGACAACTTCATGGATATAAAACATTTTGGCATTTGTTAAAATATTAAAAAATCCTAAAATTACTTGAAATTCAGACATTTGGAAAATGTTATACATTTTTGAAATTTCAGTTACTTTGTATATTGTATGCTAATTTTAAACATCGCGTTAATTTTGAGAACATTGAAATATCCAAAAACTTGTAAATTTGACAATTTTTCATTCAAACTTTCAACATACAATTTAAGTGTTTGAATGAATGAAATTAAAAAAACAAAACCATCAAATTGCCAGTAACAGTCAACTTTAACCACTTTTCCTAAAAAAATTATTCGCGTTTCTATAGTGCCAACCTTAACCTCACTCAAGACAGCTGAAGTCGTTAGCAGGTTGAATAGTCGTAATTGTTTATAACGTTTTTTATAGCACAAAAACAATGAACCAAATGCTGTTCGCTTACTCTTCGAGTAATTGACTATTTTTTACTCTCACTTTTGCTTCGAATTTCACCTCGCAAACACTCGATATCGATGTTGCTTACACGGTCTACTTCGAGTCTTTGATTATTTATAACCAAAAAAAAGAATAAATTTTTCACATTTCCGCCAACGAATTATTTGATAACAAGTGGTAATGAACCATCTTCAAGTTTTTTTTGTTTTTTAATAATTTTTTCGAGGAAGTGGTTAAAGTAAACTATATCCAAATTGCCATTAAAATTTAAGAAAATTTTTGCAATACAAATAAGCAGAACAATAAACATAAACAAGTGAAAAATATACGTATGTACAACCTTGTACTTGGTGTACACATCCTCGCCTTCCAGTTCGTCCAAACCAGTTCCCGGAGCTTTCAAATCACTCAAAGTATCCTGCGAATATCAACCAATTTTATTGTCAAACCACATTTATGAAAGAGAAATGATATAAAACAGAAATACAGATTGCAATCCCATTCTTTTAGTGACAATTTAAATTGCCCAAAAATCCTTATAGAATTTTACCTTCTCTGGGATGATGATCCCTATATCGTCCATTTTCAGCAACTTTCAAAAACGTTTGTAAATCTTTATTCGATTGCACCTTGAATTACAATTTTTTGGTTGTAAAAAAATCAACAGTGACGGACTGTGACGGACAGTTGCGGACAGTCACCATGACTCGAACTTTTACACATTACATTTTACAAACGAGTCACGGCTGTTCACGCCTTGCCAGGCTGTGAGATTACCCCAGTGTACGTGTCTTCTTTTTCAACTTTCAACCCGGCGTGTGTAAAGTTGTGTAAAGTGAAGTTGGCGTAAAGTCTACGACTAGACCTATAGGACCTATAGAGCCATAGTTCAACAACAACAACAAAACCCGGTAATAATATAACCTGCAATAATATAACCTGCAAAAAAAATTTTTCAGGTTTGCAATTTTTTATACATACAAATGAAACCAAATTGAACAAGCATTGACGGTTTTCGTTTAAAAGTTATAAAACCTATTTGAATCAGTTGAAACATCACTTGCTTAGCAGTTTTTATTTACAAGAGAAAGGTAAATTGATACATAATTGAACTCTGTGTATCTTGTAAACACTAATCAACAGAACTAATTTCCAAAAAAAGTAAAAACATAACCGAAGTATGTTCATTTTTGTATAGTTTCTTGTAAATTAATTTCTTTTATCTGACAACTCGGCAAATTAACACTATCGATTAGAATACGGATTGGTATGACTAAAATCCACACCATAACCTTGAATACGTCAATTAAGAAATTTTTTAATGCTTTTGAATGAATTATTGTACCTTTTTCACATTATATGGGGTTTTAAAATTTTCGAGAAAAGACGAGTTTTTAATTGCGATTGTGGGATACTGGGATTTGTGTATTTTTTGTGTTTATCATTTTTTACTCATTCGGAAGTTCCTAAACTTTGAAAATATCAAATTAAAAATTTCAGTCTTTTTTCACTTGAAATGTTTTGGAATTTCAATTTTGCAAATTGAACTTCCAGATTTTACAATTGGCATTCTGGATTGAAATATTTAGTCACTCAGTTTTTGAACTTGAACCAAAGTCTTGATAGTTTTGAATATCTCATTTTTTTAATATTTACGAAGTGAAAATTGTGTAATTTACATGTTTGGATTCCAAAAATTTAACACTTCAGAATGGAATTTTTTATAGTAATGGAAGTAATATTAACAATTTTCATTACTTCATTTTTTAACTTTAATTGCAATTTTATGTTTCGAATTGTTCGATTCATCAATGTTTGAGTCGAAATTTATAAATTTTCATATATTTGGTATGTCCAAAATTGTACACTTTAAAATTTCATTTTTTGCAGTATTAGAGTTGACAAATCTGGAATTTCTGATTGTTTCATTTTTTAATTCTGGAGTTTTCGAATTTGTTACTCTTGTTAAATTTGTTGATAAACTGTTACATTGCTTTCATTGTTTTACAGTTTTTTGAACTGCGTGTTCAAAATGAATGCTCACGAGACATGGCCTGGGAAAAAGAAGGCAGCACTTCATTTGGATGGTATCGATGTACGCTTTTCATTATTTAGCAGTGAACAGATAAGACAACTGAGTGCCGTTCAAGTGAAATATGGAAATTCTTTCAATGAATTGGGCATGCCCATTGAGCATGGGGTTTACGACCTGGCTATGGGTAATACATTTATTTTTTAATTTATGCTTTTATAACATCTAGTAATGAAGTAATATATTCATTATTTACAATGAATTTATTATTAAATTCGTCATTATTGCAATTATAACGACATTTTCTCAGTTTTAGACTTTCTAAATTTTTCTTCATTTTGAAGTTCAAATTTTTTTATTTTTTAAATCAGTTTGAATTTCAGGGTTCCAAAATTAACTTTCTTCTGTTTGTTTTCCTTTTTCTTCAAATTCAGAGTTCACCAAATTCTTTTCAGTTTAGAAGTTTCTGGATGTTTCTCAAATTTCTAGTTACAAGTTTTTCTCATTTCCAAAATATAAATCTTTTCCATTAATTTCGTAGTTTCATTATTTTTATACACCTCAGTGCAATAAACGGTCCTTTATTGGCCTGCTCGGACCCGAAAAACCTTTTGATTGCCTTCGGTATATAAAGTATCTTATGTTCCAAAAAAACGTGTTGCCTTTTGGAACATACGACACTATTTTTTTACTTGCAAGTTGCCACATTTTTCTTGATTTAAAATTTTTGCAATAACGATTGATTTAGACATTTATAAATTTTGCCAGAATTATGTTGCCAGTAATATCTCTTGATGTAGACAATATAACATTTTTTTTTATCTTGCAGCTTTACAGTTTGTTTTACATATGTTCAAATTTTAAATATTTTATTCTTTATATTTTGTACTTTCGACATTATTCTTAATGTTGGGAATTCCAAAATTTTACCTTAATTTTGTAGTTTTTCAATTTTACTCGAGTTCAAAACTTTGGAATGTTCCGATACATTTTTTGAATTTTGTAGTCATACAATTTTTTTTATTTGGGAGTTTCCAGATTTTATTTGATTTTAACGTTTCTTAATTGTCCTCGATTTTTAAAATTTGTAATATCTCTTGATGTAGACAATATTATTTATTTTTATCTTATGGCTTGACAACTTTTTTTACGTATTTCCGAAGTTTTAATATTTTATTCTTTTTATTTTGAACTTTCAGCATTTTTCTTAATTTCGAGAGTGTCCTAACTTAGCTCAGTTTTGAAAGTTGTAAATTTTTTATCGACTCTGTATTTCTAAATCTTCCCTCAATCAAATCTAAATAAATGGATTTGTCTTTCAGGGGCGTATGAAGATTCGGTGTGCACGACTTGCAACCATAGTAAGAACAGGTGCACCGGACACTTTGGCCACATCGAGCTTAAAGTGCCCGTCATCAATCCCCTTTTCCACAAAACCATCTTCATGATGATAAAGCTGTGCTGCCATAAGTGCTTCTCCTTCCAATTGAAAAAATACGAAAGGGAGTTGTTGAAGGCCAAAAGAGAGCTGCTCGACGAAGGCTTTTTCTGCGAGCTGGCAGCGCTTGAGCAAGAGGTTGGATCTTCTTTGGCACATCACGAATACGTCAACAGCCTAAAAAACAGTAGGAACGCCAATCCTGATGATCTGGCTTGCAGCCTGCAGCTCGACGATTACGTTATTCTCAAAATCGAGGAATATGTGCGCAACGTGAAGAACAAGAATGTCAAAAGTACACAGGATGGCCACAACACCAGAAGCAAATCCATACAGAAAGAAGTCTATGTTGATTCAATGTTGAAGATATTGACGAAAAAGAGGGCTACTAAGAGCCCATGCATGAATTGCAAAGCTTCGTTTCCACAATTGACTTTTTTGAAACAGAAAATAATGAGGAGGCAAGAGGATGAGGATGAAAATTCGAAAGAAGGGACTGAGTGAGCACTCGTTATTTTTTCAATGTATTGCGCAATGTTGACGAAATTTTTGACTGGATTTTTGAATGTTTTAATTTGAACTTGCAAACTTCACATCTTGTTTGGAACTCTCGTTTTTTAATTTTTGTTTTCAGTTTATGGATTTTTTGCAGAACACGCATTGAACAGACGCTTCGAGCCCCTGAAATAGCGCATTGAGGACGTCCATTTACGACCGGCGATTTGTTATTGTACCTATGGTCGTTCCTCAAGTCCTATAATTGTTTCTCAAGTCCTACTTTTGTTCCTCAAGTCTGCTGAAAACAGGGACAATATGGTCCATATTATTTTGACATTTATAGGTTCGCGGTACACCGTGTCGCTAATGTTCCCCCTCAATACGCTGTTTCAGGGGCTGAAAGCCTCTGTTCAGTGCGTGTTTTACAAAAAATATTGTTTACACCACAGACCTGAGGCGTGCTTTTCGGCCCTCGACGATGTATGTTTTCGAAAGTCCAACGTTGAGAGTATATAAATTTCAAGATCATTCAGTCAAATGACTTCAATCCTAAAATTTGGGATTCAAAGAACTTCGAAATTGTGTAGTTTGGAAATTTGAATTCCAGAATCGGAAAATCAGAGCATAAAACAAGTATGGATACGAAAATTCGGTAACCTGTAGAAATGAAATTATAGAATCTATGAACTTCTAGAACCGTTATTGAAGAATTTCCAAAACTAGGAAATAGAAGAATGTACAACTTTTTAAGGGGGTCTTCTACTTATGAACTTTTCAAAAATCGATTTCTTATTTTGTTTTATTGTATATTTCGAATCTACAAGTCCTTAGAAATGTGCCCCATAAAGGATTTTGAGAGATACGCGTTAGTTATGCCATTTGCGGCAACTACCGGTGTTTTCGGCATATTTTCGGCGGGCGTCCGCGGCGTGACTCAAACAAAAAAACCAGACTTTTCGGCACTTTTACAGTTTTACGAGTGTTTTTGTATCCACGTGTCTTTTTAGGACCGGATTTTTAGGTGATTTTAGTCTTGAACTGATTGAACCGTAAGTTTTACTAATCATGTTTTACCCCGTCGTACATGTTCAAACGCGTTTTCCCAAAAGTCGCGTTTTTTAACAGTTTTGGCAAGAGTTCTTTTAAACTACTTGGAATTTCGGGAATTTTCTTTTCTCTAATTATTCGGCAAACATGTCGCTATGCTTAGACACAAGCTTTTGTGAAAAAGTTTTTTTTTCCGAATTTTTACAGCCTTTTTTAGCTACAAAAAACAGTAAAAAAATTTTTTTTATCCGCAAGTCTGCCATTTTCAGGAATTTGCGAATTTTCGAAAAAGCTCGTGTCTAAGCATAGCCAACATAACAACAATTATAGACATTTTTGGTTTTTTGTGCTTGAGGCAACCAAAATCTCAAACTCTTGCCAGAAAGTCGACTCGTACGTTTTGGCAGAGGCATGGTCAAGGACACTTCAAGGTCGCTATTGTTGAGAAAAAAACTTTTATTGGCCATTTTTTCGTAGTCGAAGGATGTGTCAATCAAAGGAAAAAAACCATTCTCCACTATCATGCGGAGTTTTTTTTCAAACCATTCTTAAAAATGAGCTTCAAAATTTGGCTCATACGTAGAAGACCCCCTTAAACAAAAATCTAAAAACATGAGAAAAATGTAACAAATTCATTCGGGTTCATTTTGTTGATGAAAATATTATAATTATTGCGGATTGTTATTTAATAGGGCTGCCGATCGATCGGTGAAGAAAACAATGGTCCAGGAGGCATTATTACCATCGCAATGCCGGGAAATTTTGAAAAAATTGTGGGACGCCGAGAAATCGACGATGCTGATACTTTTCCCGTTTTTGAACTACGCCGAGTCAAAGCATCCAATTGATATTATGTTTTGTGACGCTGTGCTTGTGACGCCTCCGATGTTCAGGCCCGTGAATTTCGTGGCCGAACGCATCAACGAACACCCTCGCTCAGATACCTACAAAAAGATCGCCCACGACGCCATGGCTTGCGAATACATTTGTCACGTCATCAACGCCGAGGAAAACAATCGCCCTCACGAGCTTGATGAAAATGCAGCGGTCAGCATCATAACAGTATTTTAAATGTTGGATGCTCCCTGACAAAGTGGATGCAACCCAACTACAACCTTCCTGGGTTACGAATTTCTTGAAGATACAAAAATGTATCTGCGCCATTTTCGCGCAATTAATCACTCGTTTTTGTTATTGTATACCATTTTAGGTGAAATTTGATGACAAAACCATCAAATTCAGCTTACATTGTCATTTTGGAAATTTTATAGTACATGTCGATTATGACTTCATTTAATAATTTAGCCGTTGATGAATAGTTAAATTATTAAAAACTATCATAGCGTGACTCATAATTACTTATTTATGATATATGACATCTAGATAATGCTTTGTTTACATTTTTTTATACTTAAAAAATTGTCACTTTTCTTGAAAACTTATCAAGTATCGAAAATGTAAACAAAGTACGAAACAAATGTTATATATCAATAATAAGATTTAATAAATAATAACATGACGATTTTTAGCTGTTCAATAGTTTGTAAAGATTTTAAATAATTGAACTGTGACAAATGATGTATGAGCTATTAATTTTCAAAAATGACAATTTAGAGGCGGAATTGGATGCTTTTTTTGTTCGGATTTAACTTAAAATAATGATAAATTGATAATTTATGTCATTTCTAGCGCGCAATTACTGCGCAAAACTTATTTTCATCTATAAGAAATCTGCAACCCAACTCAAGCTACGAAAGTTTCAACCTCTTTGTCGGGGTTGTTAAGGAAATGCAACGAATAGTTTGAATTGTGAATTTTGAAAGATTTAATTTTTTTATTTTGGAATCAGGAATGTTGGCATTTTGAATGAGAAAAGTTTTAGCTTCATTATTTGTAATTTTGGATTCTTATTCTGGAACTTGGAAGTTTTTGGGGTGAGAAATTTTTGGACTAAGAATTGTTGAATTTTCAAATTTGGATTGTTGTGTTTCGAAGTCTGAAATGATGGAAATTTTAATGTCCTTAATTTTAGAATTTCAGTTTTAAAATTTTGGAATCATACATTCAAAAAGTGTAAAACTGTAAAAAATGACTTGAATTTGTAAATTTAGAAATTCAAATTTTCATATTTTAGAATATATTGTAGAATGTTGAAATTTTAAATGATGTAAACAGTTATAACTTGAGTATACAAATAATTCCAAAATTTCATTCTGGAGTTGGAAAGTTTTTAAGTGTAAAATTCCTTAATTATGATTGGCTAGTTTGGAAATTTCAATATTCAGGTTTCGTAACTTTTCGAATATGAATCTTTAGTTCAAAAATTTTTCAATTGAAATTTTTGGATTTTGTAAATCATATGTGTTAAATGTATGAAAAATTGCAGAAACTGTATAACCTGTGTCCCGGGTCGAATGCGAGCAACAAATTGTATTATGTCCTGGAGTCGTTGCAAGCGAATATCGACCACTTGATGGACAGCGATGCAAACGCGAAGGGCTCGGACTCAAAGAGTGCGAAGGGGTTAAAGCAGATAATAGAAAAAAAACAGGGCACCATTCGCATGCACATGATGGGAAAGCGTGTCAATTTTGCCGCCCGTACCGTCATTACGCCGGACCCTAATTTGAACATTGACGAGGTCGGCATCCCCGATGAATTCGCCAGGCAGCTCACTCTCCCAGTTCCCGTGACTCCCGCCAACGTCACCGAACTCCGTCAAATGGTTCTCAATGGGCCAAAGACGCATCCGGGGTTATTTACTTTACCTTTAAATTTACTCTCAATCAATTTTATCAGTAATTTACTTTCAAACTGACTCTCGATTAACTCTGTAAATGATCGTACATTACACTGTGCAACAAAATTCAAGCTGGAAAAAGTTGATGAGCTCCCACTAGCAAAAAGTCGATGGTACATGACCCCAGAAACACATCTGCTGAAGCATTTTTTAAAGTTAGCTCTTGTTTACAAGTTATTAATTATTCAATTTTCAAAAAAAAAAAATTCCTGTAACTCCCCTTATTTTGGTCCGTTTTTTGAAATTAAAAAAGTAAAATTCACTTTCTTGCGTCAGGCAATCCATTTTTGATGAAAAAATTGCGAAAAATCGCTTTTTTCGCGAAGTTTAAATGTTGGGTAAACTCATTATGCGCGATTAAACGGCCCCTTGACGAATATATACATGTGTAAATGAACATGTGAAAATAATCAACAACGAAATAGAAGGTATAAAGAACTCATAAAATTG
>JAPYZK010000260.1:0-31293 GCA_030522785.1 Platygaster equestris
ATAAAAAAAACGAATTTTCATAAATAATTCACTGATTTTATAAAAATTTGCCTGTTTTCATAAAAACTACAATCACTAGGGTTGTAAAAATTCGATGATCATTTCGGACGAGCAGATTCTGCGTTGAAAATGCAGAAGGCATTCTGATGCAAAGTCGAGTAGATGAAATATTTCCCTACTGGAATTCCGAGTGTTCGCCAAAGACAGTTTATTGCGAATATGTTTATTATTATCGATCCGCAGCATGCGCCATCGCGCAATTATGCAACTTCTTCGCCCGACCGAACTGTTGTCTTCTGTATATAAATACAAATGGACAATTATGATTTTAATTTCGCAGCAGGGGGAAAGAAAGAAAGAAAGAATGATGGGGAGGGTAGGGGGCCCCGCACGTGTTATACGGGCCCGATACGCGTATAACGAGGGAACGCGCGAATGGGCCGTCGTTTTTTTCCGGGGCAAAGACCTCCTAAACCGCGCCCGGTTGAACACTGCAGAAGCGAATAAATTATTCGCTCCAATCCGAGGCGCATGCAAAAATCCACCCTGCATTAAACATGTATAGAGTGATGTAGATAAGGAGCACCTGTACACGCGCCGCAGTGCACACCTATACGCTCCGCGATCGGAGAAAGAGGCAAAAAATCGCCAAGGCGAAGGAGACGAATAAGCCGAGGAAATAACACACAAGAACGATCATCCGCCGCTGCAGTCCCGTGCATTTTAACGCTTTTTTCATTACGTCATATTATGTTTTACTGGCTACCATTTATTTACTCGCTCCTGCGCCCCATAATTACACATCATTTCGCATATCAATTAGTTTTTCTTCTTCTTCTTCTTCTTCATCTTCGCTATTTTCGGGTGCAGCTCATTTGTTCATGACTTTATCCATTACTCAATTATTGTCGTCTAGGATTTTCAGTCTCGGAGTTGACTGTACGACTTGTCACGTCTTTTTTTGAGGGGACAGTAAAGATGTCGATATTAATTCACGTTGCAAATACATTTTCGAACTCAATTATCAATATTGTAAACAAAAATGTCGTCGAATTTGCGGAATGTCATCATGCAACATCTCGAAAATAAGTGAAATTTCCTGGTTTGTACTAAACTTTCAACAAAGAAAACGTCTGATTTACGAGGAGAAAAAAATCTCACGGCTCGCAAATGAGATGATGTCTTGTAATATTTTCTTGTTCATCGTTAGTCAGGATCATCTGCAGTCACTGAATCTTGATGACGAAAATTAAAAAATTTAAAAAGAAAGAAAAAAAAGAATATACCGCCATGTAATCCGCAAACGAAAGGATTAATTAGTGAATCGAAAACAACCAGTCAGATTTTGTTGACGTCATGGCCATGCGGAATGAAAACAAGACGCGACTTGTTTGATTTCACATTAGAGTTGCCGTGGACAATGAAACCACATGAAACATCGCGCTGCATGCTGGAATCGCAAATTTTGGGAGTCTAATATTGCACAGTTGGTCAACATTCGGCAAAATTTTTAGAACGACTATTCAATAGGCATCATTGGTGGATTCATCGAATTTTTGCGGAGAAATCACATCAATTCATGTAGCTTTTGCCTCATTTTGAAATATGCCAACATTGGGCATCGACAAGTTATTACCCTGCTGCACCGAAATTATCAAATGACTACACTGCACTGCATGCAGATTCGGGAATGAGGCGCCTGGCAGCCATTTCTGACTTTATATAAGGGATGGATGCTACGAGGGTGGGTAATTCCGACACATGGCAGTATAAAAAAAACCAACAATGCATATAGCTATCAATCCTCCGTGAATCCCGCTGATAAGTCACGGGATATGCCGAGGGGCGACTCACTCTCCGATAAATGGAAGTCCTGGGAGTCGACTCCCACATGACTCCCAATTTTGGAGTCATGATTCCCAAGTTGGAAGTCATTAACTCCCAGCGATTTCAAACTTTGAACATGTCAGAACCCGATTACCTGTAATCTTTGAAATTCTCAAGAACTTCAAAGTTCTTGGACATTTTCGAAAACTTCGAAATTTCAACATTTTTGAAACTCACAAAATTTCCGAAACTTTTAAAACTTCAGTGCTTTATCATTCCTCAAAACTTCACAATTCCATTGAATTCCGAAATTTCCATAGCTTTAAAAGTTCCAAAATTTACAACTTCGAAACTTCAAAATCTTGAAATGTCAAGAATTTCAAAATTCATTAGCTTAAAACTTTGAAATACTTGAAATAATCCTGCGGAATTTCCAGAACTCCAAAAATGTCGGAACTTAATAATTTTTTATCTTTAAAATTCTAAAAAACTTCCAACTTCTTGGAAATTCTCGAAAATTTTAAAATTTCAACATTTGAAAAACTTCTCAAAATTAGAAAATTCTAAGCTTCATGACTTCAAAATATTTGAGCACTTCAAAACTTGCGAAATTTAAAGAACTGTAAAAATGTCAAGACTTGATAATTTTTAATCTTAAAAATTCTAAGATTCCAAAGTTTTTGAACATTCTTGAATAATTCAAAATTCCAACATTTCAAAAACTTGTACAATTTCCGAAACTTCCAAAACTGCAGAACTTGATAATTCTTCGAAAATTCAAAATTCCAAAGCTTAATAAGTTTCAAAACTTCATTATTTCGAAATTTCAAAGTTCTACAATTTCAAAAATTGCGAAATTTCTAGACTTCAAAACTTCAAAATACGTACAAAGTTAAAAAATCGTAAAATTTCCAGACCATATTGCAAAACCTTGAGTTTTTACCTTCAAAAATGTCAAAATTCAGTAATTTCCAATCTTGCAAATTCTGAAATTTCTATATTCCAATATTTTCAGGACTCGTAATATTCCCGAAACGACAAAATGCCAATTTATTATACACAACAACATTCAACTGAGGAACCCCGAGTAAAATCTTCGCCTCAGGCCCAGCAAAACCTAGGGACGGTTCTGTCCGTGACTCCCATTATGGGAGTCAATGGGAGTCACGGGAATCATGACTCCCAGTTTGATTCCCAAGTTGACTCCCAGAGTGAATCGCCCCTCGGGATATGCCAACATCGTTCGTTAAAAATACTACCGAAATACTACTATGAAATAAAATACTACTCGTGTGGATATCCACCGAGATATCCACACATTCCTATCTGCATATAATATTATACACGTACATTTTTTCCAATTCGAGACTTGATTTTCACTTGATTATAACATATATGTTCATTACTCTCCATTTGAGGCGATTCAATGTATGCATAAAGTATCTCCGACTTGTTAAGAGTCGTCGTTGATGATAATTAATAATATCAGTGTAGTACGCGCGGACCAGTTTCCCCGCGCGTTCACAAGTAACGCTTTTTCCTCAGCCCACGTAATTATTGCCTTCAAATGAGTAACGCTGGGCGTGCAAGTGTTTTTGAGACTTGTCTGACCTAATTTGGCTAAATAAAAGCACGGAAGATGGGAAAAAAAGAAGCCTCGAATAACCGAGATATCGAACGAAATACGTGTACGCATCTTAAGTTGGAGAAAGCAGTGCGTCGACAGCAGCAGTAGCGAGGCCCAGATTAGTCGGGCGCGCGATTAAATTCACGGAACGTGATGCATTTGAAGGAAAACCAATAAATTATACATGTGCTGCAACGATATTAAAACCCGCCGATTATTAAAAGACCCGTTTGGTCTCGAAAAATGGCGTAATTGAGCGCGATAAACGGGTCCCCCTCGTGCCCGCTGCAGTATTATTTCCCATTGACTCCCGGTGCAGTATATTTTATGTACGCGCGACGATTTATCATGCAGCGAGATTGAGTTACGACTTGCGGGCAATTATGCGAATATCTAACGCGCATCAGGGAGTATACAAGCAAAATGACCGACAATTTTAATACGCGAAAAAATCTAAAATTTGTATGTACTTCGGAATTTGAAGGATTCAAAATCGCACATTTGATTGAGACTGCAAACTTGACAACATTTGACACGCTAAGAGCAAAAACGATCTAAGAAGTGGGCAGAATATAATAATACATACAATATTATGCTTTGCTCTCGCAATCAACATGTCATTTCTCGGTCGAATGATTGACGAAACTGCAGGTACAGTTATTATACACTGGTAGAAAAGTAGGACTACAGCAGCTATAATATTTTACAGCTGCTGGCAGCCCATTTTGAGGCTATCGATCACTAATATTCACTATAGTGATAAGATATCGATCACTATCTCGATCGGAATTCAAGCAATCGAAAGTTTGAATGAGGTCAATTTCGGAACTCGGAACACTGCCAATTTTATTATTCTAGAAATTATATTCAAAATTCGTTTGTATGAAAAAATATGAGATTCAAGAATGCAACTCTAAAGTGGACGTTGAAAAGTAAGCAAATTGGCAAGTGCAAAATGAATAAAAAATCCACGGTTTGTATAAAAACGAGTTGACGCCCGTTCGGTTCCGATTCCGAGACATTCATTGTACTTGAAAGCGCCGCCAGCCACTCAAGACTTTTCGAGAGCATTATACAATATTCTCGTATGCTAATTTTTTCTTGCTCTCTTTTTTTCCTCTGTAAACAACGCACATCAGGGCATTCTTATTTGTCAATGCCCGGTCATCTGGGGTTTTTGTGCCTGCACTTGACTCGATCGGGATATTATACATAATATACGCAAGATCGGGCTACGTTTACATATCCCGCCTACAATTACACCCCGTTGTCAAAGCCACATAGACACCTTTTGTTGCCTTTTGTGCCCCCAAATAAGAGCTGGGAAATTCTTTTGTAAGGCCTGATTTATGGCGCCGCCACCGGCCGGGATCGCGAGCCTCGAATATTCATCATTCGATCGCAGAGCGGCCGCCTCGGTCCTTTTTTCCGTCCCAGCGGGTATTATACTTACATATACATATTATGTATTATAGTGCTACGTCGTATAACAATAATATTATATTATTATAACACCCTACAATGCTGGCACTCGAGCTGATGATGAGCTCTTAAAGGGGAATTAATAACTCGACGACACTCGAAGCTGCTGCTGCTGCAGCATATAGGGTATGCAGCACAACATTATTATACACGAGAATACAGAAATTATCATTATAGCGTCCGCGTCAAGTGTACTACACTGAGAAAAATCGTGTCAGTCGGCACAACTTGATTTTTTCAGTTATAAAACGACAGAAGTTGAAGCAACGGAAATTTTCGTTGGTTCCAACTGAAAAATTCCGTTGGCAACACGTTACCACTGAAAATTTTTCTCAGACTAACTGAAAATTTGAGTCGGAACCGAACCAACTGAAAAATTCAGTTGAGAGAGTGTTATAATTGAAAATTCTCAGTTGTGTCGACTGGAACTGACACTTGTTCTTACACCAATTTATTATAGAGGCAATAAATAAAATAGTTCATCCATCGGCTCTAACTTTTTCGTTCAGTAGGAGCAATTGAAATATCCGTCAGCTGGACTGAGAATTTCAATCATAACTAATCCAACTGAAAATTCAGTTGAACGTAACGAAACTGACAAAAATTTTTCTCAGTGTACTGTAACAGCCGTCAATATACATCTACGACAACTTTCCCCCTTTTCGTATTTGTATTATATATTATAGTTTTTTTTGTTATTGTAGCCTGTTGAAAAAACCCGATTAATGCGCAGCTAGTTTTGTTAAAATATATTATATCATATGCCGGTTGGATTTTGCCGCGATGAAAACATCCTTTCGCCAGAAATGGTTCAAGTTTTGATTATTATTGAGGGATATAATATTGAGGGATAAGCCCGGTAAATGTCAACACAGAATCAGCGAAAGGTAAAAAAAATGATGATTAACATTGCTGAATTATAACGGAGCGAAAGCTGTGTACGCGGATCAGAGTAAAACACAGTGCGAAACAAAACAAGTGCCAGCTGCAGGTCAAGACACGTGCTGCTACACAATGTACTAAAATATAATAATGTTCCTAGCTTATCTACTATTATGATCAACATTTCCATTCACGTGCACAATAAAAACCAACAAAAAATTTACCAGCAGAGCCGTCGCGTGGCGATTTCTCAGCTATGCAATTTTCCAGATTTTTCAAAATCATTACCATATTATTTCCGAAAGCCTTAAATAATAAATAATTCGTTAACGATCAAATCGTTTCAACTATTTCATATCTAAATGTTTACTCACTCTTTCGAACCGTGAAGCTCTGGACTGGATAATTGTTTTGGGACTCGCCTGAAACAGAAAAAAATACAGTTATTTAAAATATTCATATTTTGAAAATTGTTCATCAATTCATCGCAACTTTTTCCACCAATTCCGACCACATTCGTCAAGTTACGTCATCACCGAGTCGACTTTATGGAAGTTGATTGCGTGATACAATGTCGACGATAATGCGCTTGTCAACCTTATCCGCGAACTACATATATTATAATAGGGGATTTTCACACGCATTTTCGATCCTTCGCCATTAATGTGTGCGTGATTTCAAAAAAAGTACGCGATCGAGATTCTTGATTCGATTCACCGCTGCGTACGTACGTGATACCTGCACATCATTTTATAGAAGCGACCCCATGAGGCGCAGATTTACATGATTCATCAAACATTACGAAAAAAACAAAAATACGATACGAAACTCGTTTGAGATGTAATTGCATTTTCCAAACGAGTCAAACGAATGCATGATTAATTTCTTATAGGTCTTACATATTTATTTTTTTCGATCTTTTCAAAATATCTCACTCTAGAATTTGAATATTTTTCACATGATTGGATTTCAAACATTTTCGAATAAAAGCTGAAAATGTGGAATCCCTAGTCATTCTAGTTTAAAAAAAAACCTTATAAAAAATTTTTATACAAATTTGTATGCGCATCTAATATCGAAAGTGGTACTTCAAAGGTCTTTTTCGGTTATAAGCACATAAAATACAGTATCACACAATTCGGGTAAAATCAGCATTACCCGAATGTGCGATAATGTACTATTATAAGGTTGGTTTTATAAAAGTTTAATGAAATTTGCATTTTTTATAAAGTGTTTTTATAAAAGTTTTATAAAAAAAATTTTTTCAACATTTTTAAAAATATGCAAAAATTTTTTAACGCTTTTTGGATCATTTTGCTAATGTATATACCATTTTTCATCAGTTTATAAGGTTCTAGCTCAAATTTACGAAATTTTTTGGAGGCTGCATTTGAACTTGAGACCTTTGCATTAGAAATCCAAAAGTGAACTTTCTTGTCCATCAAATCTATATCAGTTTGGATGCTTATTTTCAATTTGAGTTGAAGAATTTTCAAATCCCATAAAATCACGTTTTTACGTTTTATCATTGCTAAAAAACGTTACAAACATGATTTTCTATTCCCTTGTGTAATAAAAACGTATCAAATATTACTATAAGAGAAACTCCTTATACCAGGAAAGTTTTTTTTATAAAAATATGAAACTTTTTATGAAAATCGCTAAGTTTTCATAAAAATAAAAGTTGTATAAGAAAATTTGGAGGCTTTCAATTGTTTTTATAAAAAAGCAGATGAATTGTATGAAAATTTCGACAGATTCTATAAAAAAATTTTTTTTATGAAAATCGAAAATTTTATATAACTTCTATAAAATCGACCTCATAAAAAAACGAATTTTCGTAAATAATTTACTGATTTTATAAAAATGTTGCCTGTTTTTATAAAAAGTACAATCATTAGGGATATTGTATCCTATAATATTTGACATGAAATTTGATTCAATTTCATTCCGTAGGTGCTTAATATTGATAAATAATATTAATGTATTTTGATAGCATCTGCAACTTTCAATCATACAATCATGTTGTCGATAAATAATGTTTTTCCATAGTATCTATCAGTCGTGCTCCGAAGTGCAGACCACCGCTGAGTGCAGGTCTGCAGTGGCCGCTGCAGGTTTTTTCATTCTCGAAACACGCAACAATTGTTGGTTCACGCGTGACACGAAAACTGTGCTCGTACAAATATCGGATACTGCAGCGAGATTCTCTCGAATGATTTTACTCTATTCCAAACATAGGCGCAATTGCAACAGCACATTGTTATTTGCACAATCGATTCGCTCGTTTCGATAAGACGCCAGTTGGGACTATAAAAAATGTTCCCGGCTTAATCAGGGCCACATCCCCTGCTGACCTGCAGTATTTGCGGCCAATTTTTTTCACTCGTAAAACATGATAATGTTGACGTTTCGATGTGCAGATAGCACACAGGGTACACAGGGTATCCATTTCGCGACTTTTGTTGCGATTGTTTGCATGATCAAGCGATTCAGAATTTCCTTCCACAATTTCGTATCAGAAAAGGTCGAGTCCGAGTTTGCAAAATCATCCCCATTGATTTGTCGTAGAGTTGAATCATGGTCGAAGGGAAAAAAAATGGAAAATACACCTAGAACCTCCCTCATCGATCGACTTGAGACGGATTTAGATCGGAGTGGATGTTTAATGGAGCTGCTCAAGATTCCTGGTGGGATATCAGTATTTTTCACTCTGACCCTAAATGTTATCGAAGTTATACATATGATTATTTGCGATTTGATATAATATTTCTATGGACATAATCAGTGAATATTGATTATTTTAAAACCCCTTCACAATTTTGTATTACTTGTAAGTGATATTATAAGCATACCTTTCGACGAAGATGCTGAGAGCGTCAAAAGTCGATCGTCAATGGTACGCCAAATTTTTCATCCGGTGACATCCATCAGCACATAATCCACTGGAAATTGGTTCACTTGTTCACACCACTGCACTTTTCTTTTGGACAAGGGCTCGGCAACCTACAAATTTGAATTTGAATTTAAAAAGTTGGTTAATTGAGTTTGTGAATTTGTATGAGGGCTTATTCAAGGAATATGTTTTAGGTATTCCAAAACTTGAAATATTTTTGGTTTTTCATAATATTACATTCTTTTTTTTTATCATATTTTTGCATGTAATAATTCAAGTGTAGAGAATCCAACTCGGTCCTTTTGCTTTTTTCAGATTTGAAAAAATATATTATCGAATTATCAACAAATTTGGAAGACGAAATTGTAAAGTACGAAAATCAACCTACGAATTTCCAAAGTTTAATTTGTAAACTGTTAATAACATATAAATTTGAGAATTTTAATATAAGTTCATGATAGAAAATATGCTTCAGTAATAATTTAAAGGTTTTCATTTTTATCACTTTCTCTGTATTTTGTGCTGGAAAAAATTGATTTTTCAGAACACGTCCTGTAATATTGTCTACTGGAAAAGCTGGGAAACTAAAAATTAATGTCTTGCAGTTTCGCATTTGTCTAACTCTTGCGACTGCGCAAAATAAAGTATCAAAATTCATAACTGGAAAAGTTGACTTAGGTATCATACACAGCAAATTTGAACATTTGAATATAATAATTCCTTATCTTACAACTTTGTGGATTATATACGAGTGAAAAGAATAAATCATGATGATATTATGTTGATTCTACGAGGTTCCAAAGTTAAACGGAATATCGAGAAATATATGTATATAATTTTGGAAATTCCACCATTTTTGGAATGGCGATTTTTTAAAATTCCAAAATCTTGCAGTGTAGCTTATGAGGCAAAAAAATTCTTGCAGTTAATAATATTAGATACTTTATTCAGTTATAGTTACGTCCACCGGTTTTGCCTATTTTTCGAGCAAACCTTTGCACATGTAAGCACATTTGCATGAAATTGGCACAAATTTCGAATATGTGACCGATATAATTCTGAATTTTATACTCATTTTCTGTCATCAGCTTTTCACTGACTCCTAGCGACATACTCAAAACTGTAGTGATAAGCACATCAGTGAATTTTGACGCATCATTCAATTATAATTTCGAGAGAAAATTTGCCGAATTCGCAATATTGAAAAATAAAATGGCTGCGAATTCCGGGAATGAATTGTTTCAGATATCATATATACAGCATTAAATTTTCAACTTTGTCATTCATTGTTCGAAAAGGCAAGAGAAAGACAGAGAAAAATTCAATTCAACCCTAGTTTTTGAAATTAATCCAATAATAATATGATGAAAATCACTCACGTAAATAGAAAAACAACGAAGTTTACAGGGTGTTTGGCGAGAGATTTTGCAACTCGCACACTGTCGCACACTGCATCGGGGCCAATAGCTCATCCCAAAATGAACTGTATTGGTTGTTTTTCTTTATTATCGAAAATAATCACTTTCGCGAACGCGGTTGACTAGTTTTATAACGTTTTAAATAACCCGTTTTTATCAGTTTTAATCAGTCAAGTTTTGATTGTGGACTGTTGTGGACGTTGGGGATTTTGGTCCAGCCTGAACTGAGCGCCAATTTCTCGGACACGACGCCATTTTAAAAAACGATAGCGGGAAGCAGCGGGAAGATTGGAATTTTTTTTTAATTTTCAAGAATAATAAAGAACACCAAATAACGAGAGCAATTCGGAATTCATCACTGTCAAATCAATAAATTGGGAATATGAAAGCGAAAGATTGGAAAATATTACAATTTACGCATATTCACTATATGAAACTTGACAATCCGAAAATTAATGACTTTGTAAAATTTGACTTCATAATAATCTGTAAAACCAAATTCGAAGCTGGAAATTTGAAGAATCCTCAAATTTGAATTCTAAAATCTTCTAAAATCTTTGATGAAGGAATGACAATTTTCTTAATTATAATTTTGAATCCAAGGCAATCAATGGAACATTTTTAAAATTTCAAGTTTGAATTTCTCTACATATAGGATGTACATAATTAATCGACAAAATTATAATGTGGATAATTTCAAGAACTTGCTGACAAGTTTTTTATTGCAAAAATTCAAATTAGAAAATTTAAACTCGAGAAACATGAAAACTTGGACATTTTTAAACAAACACACGTCATGTGGAAACTGAAGCGAAAAATGTCAAAACGTCTGAAAAAATGATAAATTCCGAGTTTCTAACGTGAAAGTTTGGAAACTATACAATTTTAACATTTACGCATACGAACATCCATGTTTAATTGAATATTTTTATCAGAAAAATTGCCAATACATTGCACTAATAGGAAAATTTTATTCCATTACTCTTTTTTACATAAAATAGCACACCAGTTTCCCTGGTCATAATAAACTTTTTCCAGAAATATCGACTCAATTTCACAGCACAATTTTTCCAGTTCGCCCTCATCAAAAACGTGATAATATCTCAAAAATTCTCCTCCCCCTTTTCTCTTCCAAGGTACCAAAACATCTCCGTATAAAAAATTGGTTCCGCTTTCATGCACAGGGAGCTGCGAATTTTCCTCGCACATTTGTCCTGAACAATGTTGCTCGTTATTGCCATGTTTTTTGCTGCAGTGTTTCATGTAAGCCGAAGGCAGCGAATTTTTTTTCTGGTCTTTCGCCCAAACGTATATCAAAGCTCTGCCATTTGGTTTCAAAACTCGCGAAATTTCCTCGATTGCTGATTTTCGTCTTTCGTGAGTCGACAAATGATGAATTACAGCAATACTAATTGCAGCATCTGCAATATTGCTTTTATAGGGCAAATATAAACAATCCGCAGTGAGAATTTCGACGCTTTTGCCGTTACAAATTTGGCACAAGTTGAAACTACGGTCGCACCCAATCTGGAAAAAAGATATGAAAATGTTTGAGAGAAATTTGCATTCGGGTCTGACGAATTAAATTTTTTAATGAAACGTTTCAATTATTTTCGACACTCTGAAAAATTCTGACACATGTACATGTTTTTTTCTACTTTTTTTCTTCCTCGATCATTTGTAGCAATTTTTCACAATTCCTGAAAGCATTCTAATATTCCATTTCTGATTGAATTAAAATTTCAGATTGAATTAAAGTCATCTAAATCTTGGTTCATTCAAACATTACTTTAAATAGCTCTGGTCTGTCCAAAAGGTATTTTCCATTTCCACAACCAATGTCAAGTAAAATGCTTCCTTTTTCAACGTCGTCCAAAAATTTTGCTACATTTGGCCACTGCTTATGCCTGGTTTCACTGAAATGCGTCGAAATTTCTTCATAAACCTGAAAGCAACAGTAATGAGATTTGAAAATATTTCATCGACCACGCCATCGACCTCATCATCATCACTTACATCGTGCACGTATTGATTTTCCAAACCCACAGCAGCACTCTTCATATCCTCTTTTACTGCAAGTTTTTCTTTGCTATCGCAAAATTCCAGATAATCGCAGTTGCAGCCTTTCGACTTTGTTGCAACTTTTCGAAACGTCAACGAGATTCTAATGTCTCTCTGTTGAACAGTTGCGCCTTGTTCCGTGTTCAACGTATCACTCGCTCGTGGGCAAATGCCGTGAGTCCAAGCATAACGAGATTCTCCACTCATTATCAGCAAACATCTTCGAGGTAGGACGAGAGATATTTTTTTGTCATTTCTTCTGAAATCCATCACGCAGTCGGATCCCAATGACAAAGATAATATTGTGTTTTCGAATACACTGTGAGTGTCTACATGAGGAGGGATACCTGGAGCAACATTTTCAATGTTTTACACATTCAAACTCAACTTTTCATACATAAGTCTCAATGAACAATCAACCAAAATCAACATTCAACAACTCGACATTTTTAAAAGTAACCAATTTAAGTGCAGGTAAAATTTTTGGTATTCGAAATTCCAGTCAAAATTTTGAGAATATTATTGCTGGGTATTTTCAGGCTGAGCTGAAAATTAACGAAATATCTATCGATTTAACAAAAATTGTGTTTGACAAAAGATGTATCAATTTTTGAACCTTGGCCTGGAAGGTACCGATTGATAGTCAACTGGTCAAACTTATGTAAAGGAAAATCCAATTTTGTGAATCTTGAAAGCAAGAATGAATATTCTTCAGGAATTGGATCAATTTGTTTATTCAAGTCCACCTTATTGTCATCGTACTGGAACTGGTATCCGAAATGCTTGGCCTTTCTGTGTTTCAATTCTGACAATCCTGTTTCTAAGAAAAAATAATTGCCTTTAACAAACAGTAAGGATCTAGTAATTTTGATTTTGTAAATTCCTTGATTATTTGCAAACCATTTTCATCCCAATCAACACATTTCATCAAAGCTTCTTCTTCCTCGTCAGTGACAAAATTCGTTAATAATTGTAATCCTGGAGGAACATTTTGTGAGGATTCCATGTTTTCCGATTCTGGAACTTTGATGAACAATGTTTCCGTTACTTTATTATCTGAGATGGTTACATTACTTTTTCTTTTTTTTTCACCAATTTAGAATTTTCAAAATTTTTAATCCAAGTTTTGATAAGTTCAAGACATTTACAAGTTTCTTTTCAACAACATCATTTATAATTTAAATTTTATTATTTAAGAATGCAATACACAATTTGTTTCTATAAGTTGTTCTTTTTTCAAATGGTTTCATTTTGAGGAAATTTTTTTTCATCCACCATATATCTCAGGAGTTTACATTTTCTAACTGGAATAGAAAAACTGAAAATTTCAAGGATTCAAACATAGATGACAGATGAGAAATATACATAATCTATATTTTGTAATTTCAGACATGTAAATATAAGATTTGTAATGTGAAAAATTTGCCTGGAAAACTTTTTTTGTTGTAAATAAAAAAAATGATGCCAATACCAGATTCAGCAAAAGTCAAGTACAGAGCAACTTCTTTTGACTCAAGTGTAACTAAAACACCGTTGACTTGCTTGTAAAAAGTTTGAGCTTGGTCTTGAGATGCAAAAGTAATGAAGCAGTAAGATTTTCCTCTGAGCATTGTTATGGAATAATCATCCAGGGCGACACTGTCGATTAATTCTTTCAATTTTTTTCGGGGTAATCCAGTGACCAAACCAGCATTACAAATGGCAATAAACTGTAAAACATCCTTCAAATAATAACAATTACTGGCTGGATATAACAAAATTTAAAAATTCTCACCCGTGTTGGCGTTTCTGTGCATTGTACACCGATGTCATTGAAAATTCGGTGACCAGCGCGTTTTTGTTTACGTTGTAATTTTTTAGTTAATTTACCATTTCCTAGCATTGTTTTCTCAATTTCACCCACTCAAAATGTCATTAATTTTTGATTATTTTATTGTACCTTGCAGTAAGTTATTTTTTTGACAATTTCGTCTTCACTTTTATTGTTGATTGTTGTTTTTTTTTTCGGTGGTTTCAGGTTTGGTTGGTGTACATACGCGCCATTTTGACTAAATGGAATTTTCAATGCTGCCAAATGTTAAAACGTCAACCCGCCAAATTTTAATTGAATAATAAATCATGATTTTTTCCCCCGACATAACATCATTTCCAAAGAAACGCTTTTGCGAAAAACAATTTTTGAAGTCGAGTAAAAACATGACAAAAGTTTTGCTGGAGAGAGTACAATGTTTCCTGGAATATTGTATGAATTGTTGTGATTTACAAAATACAAGAACGAAACAAATATATGTATAAAATCTATACATGGATTTTGTAGATTTTGTATATATATGTTCCATATATAAAGGAACATGATACATTTTTTATCCAATGAATCTCTGTGAGAACTATAATATGCTCCCACATGTTTAACATTGTTTTACAATTCTGGATCAGACAATTCTATGACATTTATTATTATTATTATTATTATTTTTTCAGTAGGCAAGTAGTAACAAAGAATTCACAAGTATGATATGAATTTCTTCGGTGATTAGTGTGGAATTAATTGAAAAATGACAACAAATAAACTTATTGATGTTGTATTTGCATCAAATTACATACTTAATAATTTAACTTACACTTGAAATTAACATTTATGTACCCATCACTGTTTCATCATTTCTTGAAAGGTTTTTTATTTGATGGGGCTTCCAGTCGATATTTTTCCATTTCAACTTCGGCTTCTGCAAAAGATGTGGCATTGTAACAGAAATATTCCGGGTTTTTGTAATCCTTATCTTTCGCAGCTCCTGGCCCCACAGCTGTAAAAATGGTAAATATTACATATATTTATATCTTCTTATTCGATTGATTTTTGATATCAGATGTATCAATACATTACTGGCAAGGTTTTGCTCTTCAGTCAAAGAAGGTAATAATTTGATGCATCGTTGATACATACTGATATTCAATGATAAAATATAATATTAACAGTTTAATAATTGCAATCAATGATTATTTACATACGTTTGTTGGGAATCGAAAGTACTTTTCCACTGAGCCCTGGCACATTGTCATTTATTTTTGGTGCGGACGAAGTATTTGGAGTACGATCTGCTACTTCAGTACTCAATTGCCGGAGTATTATTTTGCAGCTCTGTGTTTTTCCAACAAATTAAGAGGTAATAAGAAATTTTCAAACTTGCATAACGATGTTTACATATTACATTGTTAAAATGGTTGAAATTTCATACATTTACGCACTGACAATGATAATGTCTATTAGTTGCGTACAGTGTCAAAGTACCTGTAATTTATTCGATTTGTTGACCAAATTGCGAAACATTTTAAAAACCTGTCTGAGCTAGCCGCAAGCACAGAAAACACACTTCCACTCACTTGGTTTGTTTTGGTTTGGACTGGTTTGTACGATTTGACGGATTGGATTACAATTATAACTTCGGAATGTTTCGGAATCACCTTCGTTCACTAGATTCACCTTTGTGATTGGTCGTCTTATTCGTCATTGGTCGTTGTTGTCAGTCGTTACGTAACGAAGCGAAGCAAACACGACCGAACAGCTGATCAATTGCTGGATTGTGTTCGTGTTTAAAAAAAATTGAAAAAAATAGTGTCAAATAGTGGTAGACTTTTGTTGGATGCTTTTTGATTATTCAAGAAATAATTGTCACGGGTAAGTCAAATTTACAACGATGAAGAACTCGGAATGCATTCAGGGTTTTGTATTACGGGGTTAAATTTTTTTTTTACGGGGTTAAATTCTCAGTGATTTGTTTGCTTTCAAAAGTTTTCGAATGTGACTATTTGTTAAAAACAAATGGAAATTGTCAAAATTTTGGTCATTTTTCTTTAGAATGGCTGTATGATAGATGTTGGATCGAAATTTTTAATGTAACAACAATAATTGATTGTCAACTAATATTTTTGATCTAATTTTGAAGTAATAATAATCGTAGGCGTTGTTTAGTGATTCACATTATTAATTTAATAATTTGAACGTAAAATGTAATAATCAGGAAAGAAGAACTAATGAAAGTTTCACATTCACAGAACAATATGGGCTTGATAACAGCGGTGATCCTACCTTATTACAAATACTATGAACATCCAGAAGGGGTGGCACCTTTTCAGAAATTGTGGGGCTGTGCGAAATATGGTCTGTCAGCAGGGCTACTCGCGTCCACCGTAGACTGCTGCATATTCGCGAGACCCGCGACCTGGGGAGGCCTTATCAATAATGTCGGCTACTGGTGTGTGCCATTAACCGCTATGGGAGCTTCTTTTGCCAGTGTCACTTTTATCTCTACCCGCGTCAGGGACAAAGACGACAAATGGAACTATTTCCTTGGAGGTAATTACCTTAATTATCTGACCAGATCCTCGTAACCTTGATGATCCTCAACATTATTTCACCTATTTCTTATAATGTAACTCATTTCTTTCAAGTTTCCTGAAAAGTTAAGACCTGCTCGTAAAAAAAACTTGCAGGATCCAAGGAGACTTGGGCTAACATTTACAAATTATCACAATTTTCCACTTTCAAGTATAGAATATTACAGAGTACCAATAGTCAACTTTTTCATCGCTCATAGTTGGAAATTTTTCCATGAAGCATTAGTTTTTCGACTGTCAAAAATAATTGTGAGTGTTCGAATAAAAACAGTTAAATGTTCGATTCATCAATTTGGCTAAGAAACGTTGAATATTAAAGTTTTTTCTGTGAAATGTTGGCAATACATTTTTTTTATTTTTTCCATTTTTTTTCCAATTTCAGATGTAACTGTCCTATTTTTTGGCAAGCTCATCTGGTCACTATTTTCTTGCTGAGTGTTGATCAAATATGTTGCGATAGTTGTCAAATTTTCTTCCAGCTCTCTCGAGTATCGGAGTTATGCATCTTTGGTTGAGAAACATGGAAAAAACTGGACCTTACGGATTAATATTGATGGGAGCTGCCATGTTGCAAAAAGATTCGAGAGAAAAAGGCTACAAACTATTCCCAGACCAATCAGAACGCAAATTACGCGGCCAGTTCACAGACATGACTGTGACAAAAGACCCGAGGGAAATCAAGGGATGGAATCCCAACACAAGAAATACATATTTATAAATTTCATTGTTCCAATAGTTCGCAAAAGTCAATCGATATCAAATACATTCATCTCTAGAAATACACAGTTTATTTATTACATGAAAATCCTTCAAGTTCATTTACATAATACTTAGAACAGTGTATTTTTTCTGTTTTCAAAAACAAATTATAAAATGTGGAGAAATGTTTTTGTGAGTCTATGTTAAAGTTTCCCCTTTGGTCACCTGAAAAGATTCAAGATTTTTATATCACTATTTTTCATAGTTTTTTCGATAATCTTAATTTTGACTTACACAAGCTTCCAAATACTCGATTCTTCGTTCCAAAGTTGTGAGTTTTTCATTTAGAACAGCTAACCTAGATCTGCAGGACATATCTGCAATTTTTAAAAATTGCTGAAGTTATGGACAGTTATAACGAAGTTAAAGTGGACATTTGAAAAGAGAAAACTACATTCAGATTAGGAATTCTTTTCAGTTGCACAAAATGGCAAGGAACAATTAATATTTTTCTGTCTGGAAATGTTGCATTAGAATGTCAAATACAGCAATCAGGTATTATTGAGGATACTCAGAAAGTCTTAAGAATGATATTACGCGATGCATTAAAAAAATGCAGATATTAATTTCAATATATTATCAAAATCCCTCAAAATTCTTGACGATTATTAAATTGTGCACCATTTGCTATACACGATGCTTCTTTTTTTCTAACATTCATGACGAATACATTTTGAAGAAATGCCAAACAAGATTGGAAAATTACCGAAAGAATTGAGAAAATCCGTAATTTTTTTTATGCTCCCAGTGATAACCTCAATGTACTCTCGATTCGCCCAATCTTGTTGTATCTGTTTCTGAATAGCTTCGCGGGGTGTCCCTGCCATTTTATTTGATAACTTGAGTACACAATTGTTTGTTATTAGTTTTATTTTGACCAAGAAGACTTGCAGTCTTCTTGATTTTGACAATTCGAATCAGTTCTGGGATGATCATCAACTTGTCAACGTCTCCAACAATCTTCAACATGAGTCGTCAACTCAGTTATGTTCTGTTGCAACTTTGACAATTAAATCTCTCTTCATTTTCTCTTTTTCTCGCTTGCGCTGCTTTCTCTCTTTCTCTCTCTCTTTCTCCCTGCGGCAGCTATCGATATATTTAGACATATTTAGATACAAATCGTATTCTCACGGGGTCCTTTATTCCTTCCAGCGTTGAAACAACACAAAACAACAAACACATCAACAAAAAAGGGTGAAAACAATAACGTTTTCGGCTTGGTTTGCCCCAAAAAAAGGAGAAAAAAATTAAAAAATACCTCATATTTGCCCATATAACTCGGAGAAATGCAAGTGGACAAAAGTTTCGTTTGGACTGTATGTGGAGCTGCTGTTTTGGGTGCATTTGCAGTGACGGATTATTTTGGAGGCAAATTTGATCTTTTTGGTCCGTACCCAAGAAAGCCTCAGGATCCCGATCCTGTTGACCTTCAGGTATCGTTTGTTTGGATGATATGTAGTATTTTTAAATAGTGTCTTTCGACTTTCATTATATTGACAATTTGGTCGTAGATGTCGGCCATTCGGTTACATAATAAAACTATTTCTCAATACATACAAAAAAGCAAGACAAGTTTTTCAAATATTTGAGAAACAAGATTTAATTTTTCGTTCTTTTGTATTTGAAATTTTTACATCTGAATTGAAGAATCAAACATTGTGGAATGTAGAAATGTCTAGACTTAATCAATTTTAGATTTTTATCCAAATTGGAAGATCAAACAATCCAAATTATGATTTTCGAAAAATGTGATTCATTTATTTTTTCAAATTTCAAAATGTACCCTTTCAGGATTTGAATGTAAAATACCAAAAATGAAGATTCAACAGTATTTTATAATATTATGACTCCCTGACCAAATTAAAAAAATGTAAACTTTCAAATTGAAAAAAATCAAAATTCTAATTGCCAGAAATTCATATGCCAATCATAAAAACTATATTTGCTGTTTTTGGAAGTTAATTTAAATTTCAATCTGAATTGAAAAATTGAATACACATGTATCAAAATTTTAAAAACTGAAATCTGCCTACTTTTCAAGTTCTTGCACAAAATGATATAATAATTAGAAATACGAAAGTTCTCAGAACTTTCACCATAAAAAATTGCGTAGTCAAACATTAAAATGTACAAAATTTGTTGTTTCACTTTTCAAAATATGAAATATGATATTATGAAATTAAAATTTTATAATATAAAAATTTCTTCACCAAAGAACCTGTGTAATACCTGTGGAAAGTCGAATCATTTCATTTTGTTATTCGAAGTGAGGAAACCCATTTAATGCCATTTAAAAACAAAATTCAAGTTCATACCTAAACATTGCAAGATTCAAAATTCTAAGAATCTGGATATATTGATATTTAAAGTGATGAGGTCCTAAAAATTGGACAATTTAGACAATTTTGCAAATAATATAGTAATCAGTAGTGAGTAGTGTATAGATGATGCTGAGTTGGACGGAAAATTGAATAGAACAATGCTCATTTTTTACTTTTGCCGTTTTTCAAAATCTAATTCTATCCTATCAATTATGTACGTAGAATAATCTATTTTATAATCCTACATGGTTTCAATAATTTAATTATGTATTATTGCCATTTTTCTTTCAGATAGCCAAACAGTATCAAAGTGTCAGACTCAAGGAGTATCCATTTCTAAAACCTCACCGTCATCCAGATATCGATGAAATGAGATAAGTCATTATGTATGGAATCACTAAACAGCAAAACATCTGTGTAGCTTACAGTTAACCGAAATAAAATATCTACCGCATTAAAATTGCGCACCTTTCTTGCACTTTTTTTCTTCGTTTGGAAATTTTGAATGCTCAACATTATACGTTCCCATTAAATAATTATTATTATTTCTCTGCCATTTTATGAAATTTGAAGAAGTCATAAATTATCATCTGAAACTCGTGCAAAAAAATTGAGCATGTCCAAATAAAACCTCAAGTTTTTTAAAATAGGTAGGTTTAAAAATAATTTTTTGGAAAATTGCTAGAATAAAAAAATCTGCCCCATGGCAGCTTGTAGAAATTTCTACTGATGGTCGGAAAAGATGAGATTATTTTCAGTTTCCTAAAAAATTCGGGATCGGGAAATTGCACGAGTTGAGACATGTTGAGTCAATATTGAGCCCGATTGAGCCTTCGTAAACTTCGTAAGATTCCACGTGTAATACATACATGTATTATTGGGGTGCGTTCCACAAGTCGATTGAGTCCTATATTCGCGCATGATTTTTCAAGAGGTAATTCATGCGCGAGTTATGACTCAATCTATTTTTGGAACGCACCTTTGTTACCTTTTTTTTTTCTTTGGTCTGCAGCAACAGCTGTCGTCAAAAATTAATTTGTGATAATACAAACAAATAAGTACCTAACAATAACAAGGGCAATATCGAGCAACGCACTTATAATATTAATTACTGTATGTTACTGTATATTTAATAAGCCGGCAACAGTTCTGAACGGATTGTCTATTAATTGCAAAATGTTAAAACAAAGTCCACAAGTCGATGAAAAGTTAAAAAACAGTTACTTGAAAGATGCGTGTGATTTCGATTTTTTTCAAGCAGGTAAAAATGAAAATGACCATCAGGTGGCTGGAAGACGACAATATCTTGGAACGAAATATTCAGCCGCTATGAAATTGTGATTATTCTCATTTATATATTACCGTACAACCTCCTTTATCATCTTTTTTTCGATATTGTTTCAATTAAGATTTACGACATCGAGAAAAACAAAGCGAGTTAGTCAAAATTTAAGTTAACTGCACAATCCCTGGAGTTCGTTAAATTTTGAATGATCTGTTTCCCTATTTTTGAAACAGGGAAACATAGCATGTAAAATATATATTGACCTGTTTTCCTAATATTCCCTGTCAGAGAAGCATGCAAATATGCAAGAATAGTGAGAAGTGTTCCGGCCAGATGCAGATTTTATCCTAAAAATAGGATAGTTGGATCTAAAGTTGTCCAAAAAGGGAAAAGAAGTAAAAGCAACTTGGAAAACTCAGTCATCCAAATTTGAAAATTGAAAAATCCAAAAATTCAGTTAGTTTGAAGCTCAGCTTGCAAAGTACATATACTGTCAACATTCTGAGATTGACTCATTTATTTTCAAACACTTGGGCTTTTCTAAACTGTAACATTTTTTTCTCTTTAACTGTCGATTTTAAAATTTTGAGTTTTCAGAATATTATTTTGATTTCACACTACGAAACATATGTAAAGTTTTTAATTATTTTAATTCAATACTTAATAAATTCGTTCTGATTCCTGTTATTCCCAACTTGGCATCATCTTACTAATTTCAAATTCAAACCAAGTATCCTAAAATGCAACAAAATGTAAGCTTAAAATTTTGGTACTAGAAAGAGTATTAAAACCAGGAATCTCAGAATTGCAAAATCTTGGATAAAGGAAAATAATGAAGTCAGAGTTAAAAACTCGACCACAGAATAATAAAGTTTCGTTGATGTTGACGATGTTGACTCTTCAATATAAACGATTAAATGAAAGTCTATTATATTTAAACAGTGCGCCTGATCACCCCAAGTTTGCAGTCTCTGGTTTTGTATTTTTCCACATTTCGAAACGGTCGCAAGTGTTTAGGTATAAATATGCTAATTCTTAAAGTCTACAATTAAAATTCTTCCCTTTCTCAAATTTGAATTGTGCGCATCAGTTTACTGAGTACATATTGAACTTGAAAATTTCAGACACAACAAAGATGTGGCCTCCATTTTACTTGGGCACAACCAAAAATCTATCGATGCCTTGGTCGACAACAAAAGTGAAATAAACAATTACAAACAATTGTTCAAAATTCATAAAAGCAAAACTGAGAATGATCCCCGAGAATGGAAATGCGGAATAAACATCACCGATGCCTTCAACTTTGTCAAACCTTTATCTTGCCAATCAATAAGCTGCAATCTCGAGCCTTGCAAAAACACAGCAATCAAGAATCGTGATATTAAAAATCTCGTCAATAAATGGAAACGAGAAGAAGCTCCAGAATCGACAATAATATTATCCAAACTACCTGCAAATGTCAGTAGTTGCAGAAGATTTTTTGGCAGTAAAAATAATGGACTTGCACAGCCTCCAGAGAAAGCTGTTAGTTTGCAGCCAACAAAACTGTATCCTAACAATCTTGACAATCGTCAACAAGTACCGAGTAATAATCGATTACCGCAAGTACCGCAGAAACCAAAAACGCAAGGTTTTATTTCTGCGAGAGACGAGCTGAGTATTCAAATGGCGAAACAAAACAGGCAACTGCAACCGCGGAAAGGTCAGACGAAAACTCTGGGGGGCAAAAGATCGGCAAATGGGCAGTTCGTGAATCCATTCAAGCGTGAGGAGGAAAAAAGCGAAACATTCGAAATTCCCGCAGAACTGCAGGACGAGAGGTTAAAAGGGGTGGACCCAAAAATGGTGGAACTGATAAAAAATGAGATAATGGATTCCGGAACGAAGATAACTTGGGATGATATTGCTGGATTGGAGTATGCCAAGAGAATTATTCAGGAGATCGTAGTGCTGCCTATGCTCAGACCTGACATTTTTACTGGTTATTCATTGTTTTTATTCAGCTCGATTTATTATTAAATTTGCTTTATTCTACTTCAATTTATGAGAATAATTCAACTTGAAACTATGGAAGAAAAAACAAATTGAACTTTTCCTGTTGAATCATTTTTGAAAAAGTTGTAAATTTTTACAATTTTATATCAAACTGGTGTACACGAATGATTTAGGCCAAGTTCGTTCAAGTGATCCTATCAAAGCGAATCTTGCAAGTTTTTGGCAACTCGGAAATACTTGATAATATTTTCACTAAAGTGACAAAGGCTTGACTGTTGATAAATTACAATGTGTCTGTATAAAAAACGATGATATCTTCTCCGCCAGGTCTCCGCCGGCCGCCCAAAGGTATCCTGCTGTTTGGGCCCCCAGGCACAGGGAAAACCCTCATCGGCAAGTGCATCGCGTCCCAGAGCAGATCCACCTTCTTCTCCATCTCCGCTAGCTCCCTAGGCTCGAAGTGGGTCGGCGAGGGAGAAAAAATGGTGCGCGCCCTTTTCGCAGTCGCCAGGGTGCACCAGCCAGCCGTCGTCTTCATCGACGAGATCGACTCGCTCCTGACGCAGCGCTCGGAGAGCGAGCACGAGAGCTCGAGGAAGATGAAAACCGAGTTCCTGGTGCAGCTTGACGGCGCCGCGACCGAGGAGGAGGACCGGATCCTCATCGTCGGGGCCACCAACCGACCTTACGAGCTCGACGAAGCCGCTCGGCGCCGACTCGTCAAAAGGCTCTACATTCCCCTGCCAGAGCTCCAGGCTCGGGGCCAAATCGTCGACAACCTCCTCAAGAGCGAGAGGCACAACTTGAGCCAGGCCGACGTCCAGGAAATAGCCAAGCTCACGGACGGCTACTCTGGGGCCGACATGACGAACCTCTGCAAGGAGGCCAGCATGGGCCCTATCAGGAGCATCCCTTTCGCCCAGCTGGAGAACATCGACCTTCAACAGGTTCCTCAGCTCACCATGCTGGATTTCCGCAACGCCATCCAGTGCGTCAAGCCCTCCGTTTCCCAGGCTGATCTGGCTGTCTACCTCGACTGGAACAAAACTTACGGAACTACTTCGAGTACTCGCTGATTGTTCGCTTCTTCTTTATTAACAAGCCTTTTCCAATTAGTTTCAAAAATGGCACTTATCGATACAGTGTTTATAAAAAAAAGTCTCTATCGTAGTCCAATAATTTAAAAAACACAAAATTATTATTGAAAAAAAAAAAAAAAAAAAAAAATCAGTGTTCAACTATTTTTGTTATTGCAGAAAACGGACAATAAACTTTTGATAATTAACACGAGTTATCAATTAGTTAGTTCGATAATATAAACGTTGTTTTTTGTTGCAGCTACGACGCACTGATTTCCATTGTATTCCATTACATCCAGAGCAATTATTGCATTTGATGAAATTTGGATAAATTTGGCTTTGGATGAGGCCAAATCAAATGTTTCTAAATCAGTTGTCTCCCTCACGTAGTACAAACAGATTTTGCCTGAAAAATACAATGACAATGAATTGTGTCAAATTTTGTACAACAGTTGAAAATGTTGATAGAAACCTGAGCTGAGTCCTATAATAAAAACTCGGTTGTAAAAATAAACTGCAGATGCCACCGATTGGAACATTTTCAACATATCATAGGCCAGCCAGTTTTTGAAGTTGACGGATATGTATAAATAATGGCCTGAAAAATTTAAATGTGTTATTTTTGTTACTTTTCATAACTGAAAGTTGGCAGAAATTGAAATTACCGTCTATGCAAGTGGCAATGCGATTCTTCAACATTTTAAATCGCAAAAAGGAGCCTTTGTGGGGCTTAACGAAGAATTCTTGTCTCTTCATTTTTTGTCCTCCAGTAAAGACTACTAGCATATTATGGCCATTTTCGGACCAGAGATAAACCTGAAAATACGATGATGATTTTGTATCATGCAAACTGATGTAATTTTTCCACACATCAATATTGTCTTGAAAGATTTTCATCGATTCCATAATATTTTTTGAGAATAATCAAAAACAAGTCGATTTAATGTTTGAATTATCGAGTTTCAAGCTTGAAAATTTATAATTAGAATATATTTCCAAACACTGACTCTTCAAGTTGTCGAATTTTCCAATTCGATTATCAAATTCTCCAACTTTGAAATTTTTCAATTTTTTCAATTTCAATTTCAAATTCATGAATTTAATATACTAAAGGAAAATGCAGATTCTTGAAATCGTGTCGAGTACAGATTTTAAAAAGAATTTAAAATTAGACAAAAATTACAGTATTTCCCTCCGCAGCCAAACCAATAAATTTGTGCGTGCGATCCTCAAATTCATATGTTTGGGGGTTCACCAAACCTTGGAGCAGGAGAAAATGTTTATCAATAATATAGCAACGATCGTGGCTGGTGCTACAACAAAAGATGAACAAGTATTTCAAATGAGTGAAAAAATAGTAAGATATGTTTATGAAAAAACCAGCGTGAATTAAACATTGCCAATTCGTCATTACATATTACCTAACAAATGTCCCATCTTCATTGACAAGGAATTCTTTTCCTTCCACATTCCAATAGGAAATTCGACCTTCGAATGTAGTTGATACTGCAATCGTGAAAATTTCTGCAAGAGCAAACAAATGTCTTATCTTTGATTGAAAATTCCCCAGAAACTTCGATTCTTTCAAAGTTTATGAAATGCTACAAGATTGTCAAATTCCTTGAACATTACATATTCTTACAAGGTCGATCTTGAAAAAACCTCACACAAATGAAATTTTCTATAAGGTACATAAATTTCCACAACAGTTTTTCTTATAAGGTCAACCTTACAAGGAACTTGTAAATCTTACATGATGTTGAAATTTCTTCTAATGATATTTTATTTACAATAATTAGGGTTTCATCTACAATATTATAAATGCTGTAAAAATAATACCGTTTTGAATAAGTTGAACATCGCGAACTGCACCTTTCTGCTTTGCCACATAAACTGGTTTGCTCTTGCTATGCTTTAGTCTGTAGAAACAAATCCTTCCTTCTTCAGATCCTATCGCTAGCAAATCTCCTACAAAGTTATACACAGTTTCATTCTATTTTCAATGTCTTTATCGCTTGCCTTTTCATGCAAAGCACAAATTTTTTACACTTTTCACCTTTAGGAATTCCTAAATAAATTAATAAAATTGTATACATGTAATATATTATGTATGTACAGTTTCTAAATTTTGAAATTTGTAAATAAAAAATGACAAATTACATGCAATTGTAATAGTAAAACTGCAACGTGCTAGTTTTCAAATTATGCAATTCAAAATGAGAACATTTAGAATTTTCATGATGCAACCATCTTATTTCTGACTCTAACCAAGTTTTTCTGTTGAAACTAATCAAGAGTGAGAAAAAAATGCTCAATACCTGAAACAGAAATGCAGGTGATAATATACTGAAAAGAAGGGCGATGTTTGATCCTCAAAATATTGACTTTGAAACTTTCCAAATGTCCCCATTTCAAAAAAGATCGGTACATTGTTTCCCAAATTACATTGTCATCCACGAATTTTCCAAAATCAACCCCGTTGCAGTGTGGAAACAATTTTTCTGCGACCGCACAAAAACTTCTCTTTGGTATGTCCTTGATGCATTTGTTGTACCACAAACTCCGAGTTTTCTAACATAACATATTTTCATCGATATTCATTCAATTCGTTTTTATCAACATATTATTATCAATTAATGCAACTCACTTTCAAAATACTCGGAATGCAAGTGTTCCAATCTTTGCAGACCAATTTGAATCGAACCAAATCAACAGGGTCGCAAAATCGGAATATAACCTCCCAAACTTCGATAGGAAAATACATTTTAGTAGTTTATCTCTTTTTTTTAATATCCTGAGAATGTTGACAACTAGCGCGACGTGACACCTAGTGGACCAGACATGTCTGATGACAACGACTGAGACTGACCTGGACTGACCGGACTAACGTACTAAATGCGACCGCAACAATAACATCAACAAAGTCAGCACATTGACAGATTGTTGCCAGAACAAAGAAACAAAGGCAAAGACAAGAAAAAGGTCGACAAAGAAGTTGCTTTCACTTACCTTCTGAAATTCTGAAACGATATGAACGCGCACTCGCTCAAAAAAATGAGTACATATTGCCAATATGAAATTTAATCAGACTACAAACTGAGAAAAAAATAGAATTCTTTGACATATAAATGTAATTGATGAAATAATACGTTTTTTTCAGTTTATGATCACATTATTTATTTACTTTATTTATCAACTTTATTAACTTATTATTTATAAACTTATTACTTATTTATTCAGGAATGAATGATTATTGTGCAATATGAAGCAACATGGCTCCGAATGAAAAAATTGCGGAGCTACTGTACATTTTTAATATGTACAACATACAAAAATGTTTCATAATCCCAAAATTAAAAAAAAAACACGCAATGAAGTCAATTCCTTGTATTAAGTCCTTAAAAAACTGTTATATGTATGACAAAAACTTGACATAGTCGAATAAAGTCATTGTATATACCACACAATCATAGTTATAAATCAAAATGTCTAAAAGTAAAGTTGAAAAAAGGGTGATTTCATCATTGGGTCACAATATTGGTCTGCATGGAGTAAAGTTCCTGCTGGACCATATTGAGAAACATGGGAACGCTGTGTTGCTTGTGCAAATAGGTATCGATGAACGAGTTCAAAGTAGCCGAAAAGGGAGTCTCCAAAAGTTCAACGCCATTGTCCTCGTCGACGTTGAAAGATAAATAATCATCGGGAGACTCAGCGTACTGACTGAACAACTTGTAATTCCCCTCCTTGATTCGATCAACTCGCCAGCCGAAAATGCAGTAGCAAGCATGCCGATATTCCTGTGAACTCGATTTGAAAACTTCCTTCAAACGAGTTATTTTGAGCTCATTGGATTGCTTAAGCTCTGCGATTTCTGCACAAACAAACAAATAATAACAATATTCAAGACCCAGCTAATGAATGTCTAATGTTTCAAGTCAAGTGCAACCTTGTGCATGAAGTGACGACCCAACATTTTCACCGCCGGAATTGCCCGCGGTGAGCTTGGCCCTGAGTTCCTCGAGCTCCATTTCCATGGCTTTCTTTTTTTCTTCGGCTTGTTGGGCAGCAACAGCCGTGGGATTCATCAGGAAGTGCACAACTCTGGACTTGCAATTGAAGTCGCCCTTGAGCGCGCGATGCTCGAGCTCATTCTTCAGTCGCTCATTTTCTTCTCGCAGAAGCTTGCACTCGTTTTGTTGCCCGCTCCCACTGGCCGCTTCCAAATCGCTTTCCAGTTTTTTCACCAACTCTCTACAAAATATGAACACTTGATTACTTTCAACATTTGCCATGTTCTCATTTACACTGGGCCATATATGTTGTTTTATCTACAAATTTTCCCATGAAAGAAGAAAACTAACTGTTGTTGAAAAAAACCAAAAATACCTGTATCCACTCAAAGCACTCTCCAAAGCTGGAATTCTTTCGTTCATAATCGAATCCGGGTCGCAGGCTTGCTTGTCATACAATTCCACTTGCTGTCTGTAACTGTCCCTTTCTCTAGTCACGAGACTGTTTCTCGTTTGCAATTTGTTGATCAGTTTGTTGAGTCGCTCCGTGGAGGTGGTCGAGTCCGTCACGAGTTTGTTCAATTCTTGGTATTTTTTCAACAAAGCCTGGTGCTCCTTCCGCGTGGATTCCGCTTGGGATCGCAATTGGCCTGCGTCCAGAGTCAAAAAAGCTTCGGCCTGTTGGAGACGATTCAATTCGCGTTTAAGAGCCGAAGGTCCGCCAGCAAAACCGATCGATTTGTACTCGTTCAGTTGCGAGAGTAGCTCCACTTCACGTGCTTTCAGCTCTGCGACTTGTTGTTCCACAGAATCCAAGCGTTCTAGTCTGAAAACCAATGAGCTTTCAAATTATAGTACACGAAAAAAAGACGTTCTTCTGAAAACATCAAATTGTAAACATTCTCCAACTTTTTTTAATTTCCTTATAATTCATTTTGCAGCACTTAAAACCCGAATTCCTGAAATGTCGAGTTTTTTCATGAAGAAATTTACAATCATTAATGTATAAAATTTCCTGATTTTTGAACAATTTTGGATGTACTTATGGATCTTGCCTATTTTTTTACAAATTGTACGTCGTTCGTACATCTGTCCATGCCATTTTCATAAATGATTATTATCAAGACTTGTTACATACTTCGGGGCAACATTTGCCATTTGCTCTTCCAAAAGCAATTTCCCTTTAACGACTTGTCTCAAAGACGCGATCGAATCTTTTGCCAATGCCAATTCTTTTTCCAAAGCAGCGGCTTTAGAAGCCCTGGATAGCATTAGCTGCCCTTCTTCCCATGAAGCACGCTCCGACTCGAATTTCTCCAGTTTAATTTTCATTGTCTGCAACTCTAAAGTCGCAAGCTCAAAGTTGTTTTGCGACTCCTTCAATTCCTGCAGCTTTTCTTCCAACTTTTTCATCTTTGTCTCTGATACTTGCAGCTGCATTTTCAAATCCGCTGCTTCATTTTCTGCCTCCGATGTGTCAAGATCGGGGATTTTCAATTCTCCAGTTTTTCGAGACTCTTGCTGCAATCTCGCGTTTTCTTCTCGGAGCTCAGATACTTGATTTTCCAGCTTCATTTTCATCTGCAAATTAATTATGGGGTTTAATAACGAATAATATCATTTCTTTATTGTCTTGGACGTACTTGGTGAAGATTTGACTCGTAAAATGCTTTATCCTCGCGCAATTCTTCAATAGTTCTTCGATTGACGTCAATTCTGAGCTCGAGTTGCTTGATCGTTCGTTCATCTTCTTCAGTCTTGAGCTTCAATAGGTTTTTTTCTTTTTCATACATTTCTTCCATTTGTTTACGAAGATTGTGCAGTTGCTGAATGTTAGTATCCTGGTGCATTAGTCGAGACTTGAGTGAAATTATCTGGAAACACATTGCAGACGTAACTTTTTAATCAATACTCTACAATATCCCTACAATATTTCAACCGAGAAAATATTAAAATTTAATTAAAAAAAAAAGATAACATTAATAATCAAATTGGCTGAAAATGCCATCATGTTTTTCCAGATTTTTCAGGCTTTTCCAACCTTGTACTACGGCTGTAAATTCGAGAATCTGAGCATTGAGAAGAAAATAAGGTCTCTATATTTATTTAGATTATTGTTTACTTCACTCTTGGTCCTTTGCCATTCCCAAGGACTGCGGGGCATTGATTCCTTGCTCTGCGAAGAAGAGATTGATGCTAATGAACTCAATCTAGGCCTTTTTGGTGTATTCATTTCGTCCCTCTCGCTGTCATTGAAAGACAATCCACCGATTGCACCTGTTCCCGAAAGTCGCAGCGAAATGGAGCTTGGTCGACATGAATTTGTGCTCGATCTGAATTCATCCATCATTTTTCTAATCGACGTTGGATTACTGTCGTCCATCTGTAAATCAACATAACTTTTCGTAAATCATTGAAATATCATATTATTCTGAGCCTTTTTCTTAAAAGAAGAAAATTAACATTTTCAAACTTCAAAATTGTAAATCATGAATCCGACCAATATTCTTCCCCCTCCATTACACCTCCATTTTTTCCAAATTCAAAGAATTCGAATTTCCAACGTATTGCACAATTTCCTACTTCATGAAATTGAAATCCACAATCCAAGTCGTCATGAAAAATGAGCTACAGAAACATTAAATTCGCGCAAATTCTTCATTTACAAAGATAAAAATGTGCTCTGTTTTTTGACTCATTATCTTCATTGAATCTTTTGACTAATTAAAAGTTATATTCCATGTTATTCATCACATAAATTAACCTCGAAAGTTGTTTTTCCGCTGTTGACTCAATGTTCCGTCGAGGATTGCACTGGAGTATATTAAAATTTGAGGAAAATATCTTTAAAAATAGTCAATTACATCCGTTTAATGGATCAGGTGCGTTTGCTGGTCGGCCGGTAATTGGAAATAAATAATTACTGATAATGACTGATAATTACTGGTGGTTTGTTACTGATTGTTACTGATTTTTGACAAGACGACCCAAGCATGTCGATATATATATATGTGTATATATGCGATATATATAATATATGCATGCATACATCATGTCCAGGGGTATGACACGGGCTGACTTTGCATAATGCATACGTAAAGCGGTGACCAACTAATGTCCCGATCGGAACTAAACCGCCAGAGGCGCTGACCCAATGTTGCCCGAGAGAAAAGTATCGAACCTCTCTCTTTACGCTCTCGATTGGTCCTAAGCGTTCGAAGCGGGATCGCTCCACCGTTTGAATCTTTAAGCA